>JANHGN010010522.1:34870-51067 GCA_024605025.1 Megaceryle maxima | reverse complement strand
ACAGAAGGGAAAGTCAAAACTATTACTGTTTCTTTTTTTTTTTCTGAGCCCCCAGAAGTTCCTGACTGATGGTGTTGGAACAGTGAGTGCGGCTGGAAGAGTGAAACACGCTCAAGTTGTTCTTCTTGGGTCTTCAAAAAATTACCCAGTATTTAAATTAAACATGGCTAGTTAAAGAAACATTCGAAGCAGAGCAATATAACTGGGAATTTTGCCTCACCAGTCGTGGTTTCTTTTAAACCCAACTCATACAATGCGCGAAGTGCTAAAGCGACACTACAGAAACACATTTACATCAACACTGAAGATCTGGGGAAATGAAATTCCAACAATTTTAATTTTTTTTATTTTTATTATTATTTTTTTTTAAATGAGCTGTATTTTCTAAATTTTATTTATTTATTTTTATTTTCTCCTGTTTTCATACAGTATTGAAAACAAACGCAGCACATTCACATTTTCCCGAAGAATTGTAAGGATGATCTCTACAGGGATAACGTTGAAAAGCCTGAAGCTCAATCAATCGATGTTGAAAACTCTCAAAAGGAGTAAAAGGCTTGATCTGAATGGTCTAGAACATGTATTGTAATTTAATAGAAGAGATGGTCGTCTTAATATTAATGATTTAAAAGAACTTCCCAGTTCATGCGAAGAGTACAGTCCAAGAATAAATCAAATTTTTCTGAACGCATTTTATGCTACGTAAGTGTATACTTTGCGATCCTCGGGCGTTCGTGCCAAATATTCTCTCTCAATAAGTCCTTCAATACGTTTTTTAATAACAACTGGACTTGGTAAGAATCGGGCCTTCAGCTGCTGAGTTACCTAAAAGGCAAGATCAAAACCAGTAAGATACCCACAGGGTGAGGAAGATTTTTATAAATAACCAATCGGAAATGATCAGAAAAATCTATTTAAACAGGATCAGGTGGAAGCACAAAGGGGAAAAAGCCAACTTGTGACAGGTTTCCCCACTCCCTTTCACCAGTCACTTGCTCATTTTTGGGTAGGAGTCAAAGTGCTGAACCCCTGCAGAGGTCACAGCCTGAGAATCCACTCGATTTCACAACGCCAAGTTCAAGAGCGGAAAAGACGGGACCGTCCCCAAAGCTGTCAGAGCTTAGGAGTTAAGAGCAGCAGGACTCTTGCTCTCCAAGAGCTCCCAGCTCTCAAACCTGGACCCAACGCAGCTGGGTAAGAAGATCAAAGTAGAAATTAATGAATGTTAAGTACAGAAGGTTTTGTTGCCAACTGTTTTTTCAAGGAATTTGACAACATTGCAAGAGCACTGAAGGGAGGAAGGAAAATTAAATGTAGCCGTGAGTACATCCTAAACCGAAGGGTGAAGATTTACATGTTTGCAGATACACAAGAAGGGGGAAAAAGAAAACCAAAACAACCTTGGATGCATTAAATGGAGCATCTCTCAAAAGCTTTTCAGGCGCCTGTTAGCCGTGTAACTTTCAGGAATTAATAGGAAAAGCAAAAAGAATTCCCAAGCCGGTATCAGAAGGGTGCCCAAATATACCTCTGCTACTAGCACGTTGTGTTGCATCTTCTTCCTAGATTTCATTATCCGAACTATAGCAGCTTCTATCTCATGTTTTCTGTCATCATCTACTTTCTGCCTTGTTTCTTTCCTTTCTGGATCAGATTCTCCCTGTTTGGCAGCAACTTGAAAAAGGAGAGAGGGTGGAAAGCGCGTTAGCAAAATTAAAGTTAATTTTGTTGTGTAAGTGTGAGCTTCACTGTTTATTACATCTAGACATCAAGCTATATTTTCCTGAGTTTTGACATTCTCAAACTTGACATTTTTGTTTGGTTTTTTTTTTTTTTTTTTTTTTTGTGTAGAGCAGCCACAAGAACATATTAACACTTTCTGACATATTTTGATAGCAACTGACAAGGTAACAATCTGTTATTTAATTATTGCCATGTTAAAGATTTGATCATCCCTCGAATCTGCTTACAGGCACCACCAACCCTCACACACCCATTAAATATTTGCTTTGTAACATAGCAAATAATCCATTAAAATAGAAAAAAACCAACCCACCAACATTTACTTTACAAACTAAATACTTTGAGTTCTTCAGTCAGAAGAGCTCAACTTTATCCCCTCCGGCTCAATTATACTCTTTGCATCCAGTTCTATTTCTGCTTTATTCCAGCCCTTATGTCCAGCTTCTCTTACCCTTTCACCCCAGCAGTGTTATTCCCAAGCTTCCCCCCCCTCACTGCTATACCATCTTGCCCTCCTTCACACAAAGCCCCAATTATTTATCAGTTTTAAAGAGATACACATAAAAAGTCTTCTGTGGGAGACTGAAAAATGAAACCAGAACTATCAAACTGGCTTGAAAACCATCTTGAACCCCCAAATTGTATCCCTCCCACCTTGACGTATTTTAGTGGAGTGGAAATGAAAAGGTAAAATTCTGCTAAAGCTCCAGCAGTTGTCACAGAATTTCCTCTCCTTACTCCGGGGAAGGGCCATGGGCCCCGATCAATGGGCTAAAAACATCACCTAATTCCACAGCAGTATGGCAACTTATGAGGCAATTTAATTATTTATTTTCTGAATTAATCAAAAGCATTTGAATTTTACTATTTTGTTTTAATTTTATTTCCTCTTTCAACATTTTCTGTTAAGGGCTAATTACAAGTTTTATAAAGTGAAAGGCTCAACTGTGACTTCCACACTTTTCTCAGTACTTCTGTTTGCATTTTGAGGCAACCAGTCATCATCATCATCAACAACTGAAAAATATATTACTCTCTTCCTTTTACTTGTGTGGGCATCAATCCTGCAACAGATCATCTGACATTTGAAGGCAGTTTGGGGATTACAAGCAAGTAGAACTTAAAGCTCCCTTACCCGTCTGAATCTTGACTCTGTGTAGCTTAGACGTGAACTGATCATTCACTGTAAATATGTGACCATTTTCTATTTCTTTTGATTTAGGCTCCTTGGTGAGAACACGTTGCGTCGGTTTGCCACATGCCAGGGACTGTAGGGCTCTAACCAGTTCTCTTTCAGGGATATCAGTTTCTTGTTGAATTTCCTTAAGAAAAATATCTTTGTTAGCAAGTATCGTGTTAAAATGTCCACCTTCAGGCAGGTAGAATACTACTAATATGAGAGCTGTGAGGCTGGGAAGGTTAAAACTCATTTGGTGGCAATGGCTCAGTAGGTACTGTGCCAAATGATCCATCGGGTCGAGGCACAGTCAGGGAATTGTGACAGGTAAAGAGTCACCGCGAGCTGAAAACAGAAGGAGGAATAACTGGCTTGGTTCATTTCACTGAAGGTTTTGAGAAGGCTGAAAGGATTTGTTCACTGAAAGGATTTGTTCACTGCCTCTAACACTTGCTGAACAGAGTGAAATGAAACCTCCTAAGTAACTCAGTGATGGAAAACATCCATCGTGCCGCTCCTGATAAAGAACTGCAGTAAATTCTTCTGCTTTCCGCAGCACTGCTGAAAATAAGATCTTGACAAATGGAAGCAGACAAGGTCTCGTTTTACCCATAACACAGAAAGACTCTACATCAATTAAACCTCCTTTCTGAGTGACCTGAAACAATTTATTTACAGCCCAGATGCCCTTGGCTAGGACTTCTCCAGGTGAAATACAAAAAAAAAAAAAAAAAAAAAAAAGCCACCCCATGCTAATGAAGCAATTGCGTATACTTGGAAGAAGAATGTTTGTAAGAACACGTACGTAACTTGTTGCACCTCTGCCAGTATACTGAAGAGTCCAGCTGAGAGCTGTTAGTCACCAGTTAGTCACCAGTGACCATGCATTAAAAAAGCAAATTACACTGGGTGCAGATTCATGTCTTAAAATACTCCAGGAGTAGGTGAACTACAACTGCCTCTTCCAACCTAACCTGCCTTACTGAGCAGAAGCTCATTTTAGCCTTATCTTGGTTTTCTTCCTTTCTCCACTCCAAGGGAACCGCAGTCACCTCTGATTTCACACTCCTGTTCAGACTCTTGAGGGACCTCTAGCAGCTAAAGATTAAACTACCAAATAGAATAAAATAAGCCTCACAAACATGTAACTGTCACCAGAGCTGTCACTTTTCCAGTGTCCCCACCTTTGGTTTCAAGAGCAGTATCCAGCTCTTCCCCTGTCACCATAAATTCCCACTGCTCATGTGACACTAGTGGGACTGCTGATCTTCAGCTAAAAGCAGCAGTAACAGAGATCAAAATGCTACGTCTAAAGAACTATAGAGAGTCTGTAAAGAATTTGTTAAAACTTTACTTCTACTACAGTCACATCTGAGTTTCTCATTTGTTAAACTTCAAGAAGCAAAAAATTTCCCCTTATTTTTGATGCCATCGGGCAAAGACTGCTCATTTCACCTTTCAAAATGCTGAGACCTAAACTAACAAAAAGATATCGAGCCATACAATATATCTAGCAATACAATTACAATAAAGATGAGACTAGATTGCAATAAATTGAATTCTTTGAAAGAACTGGCATTCTTTGAAGGCTAACATGGAGAGCCTGCCTCTTAGAGTCACGCAGCATTAACCCAGACCCATATGGCCAGCAGTTCTTTTGCACATATAAATACAACACTGCTGTATGGGAATACAATAACCTCATCTATTTTTGTGATGGAATTTTGCTATGTGACAATCCTTTTAAGTTTCTGTAGCATCTCATGTGTGATTTTTGCATCCTCGTTACCCAGTTTTCTACTCGGCCACAGGATTCTTGTGAGGATCTTGTCAAGTTTGTGATGAATAATCACACCGGATGCAAAACAAACCAGCAAAAGTCTGTTCAGCTCAGAAGGGGACTTGAAATTTATCAGCTTGGCTGGGAATGTGCAGAAACTCTCGTGTATTGGACACTTTGGTGCTTACACAAGTGCACGCCACAAGTCATTGCTCGCGCTATGCTGCGGTAGAAAGCACTAATTGACTAGGACAGAGGAATAGCAGTTGGCCAGCACTCAGCAATTAATCCTGGTATTCAATAATCAATGAACAAAGATAACATTCTGCTCTCAAGTTTTCGTCAGTTTTCCTGGCTGGAGTTCAAGACAACTCCCACGCACTTCACCAGAGAAACCAAACAAAACAAATGTGCCTTCTTAAATGTTTTAGTTACAGTGGGACACAAAGTAAGAGTTTAACAACTCCCAAACCAGACATAAACAAAACATACACAACCTAAGAGCACATGGACTTATTTCTCTATCGTCTGGGCTTCGTAAAATAAACCATGATTTAAAACATGTATTAAAAATTGCATTTTTCACTGCTCTACCAAGCATTCATTATTTATTCATACATGGGTGAGGCTCTACTACCCATCAAGCCTACAGTATGCCAGAATGAAGGAGCCACCAGCCCAATTTCAACACCAACTTGAAGAAAAACTGAGCTGTTAAGCCCTCCCCTCTATTTTTCTCCCCCTCAACCCAAGGTGTTCTGTGGGGAAAGTACTCAAAGCTGTAATGTTCCTGCAATAGATTTCACAACACATGGGACTTTCTGTGCTCTGAAATAATGGGGGGGGTTTTTTGACCTATGAGTAGTTTACCAAGAGCTTCTTATCAAACCCTGCCTCCCTCAATTGCAGCTGAGACCATTTCAAGGGAACATTCTTTATTACCAGGCTAGAAGGATGCCAAATAAACTGAACCCAAAATCTAGATCAAAAGGCAAGTAATTACTGTACATGGCACGGTCAGAAGTAGATGAGAAAACCTGGAAGTCCACTCCGCTTCAGACTGTGCCCATGCAGCTTTTCAAGGCTGCCAGGGCTCTTGTAAACAGCAGATAAGGTCTAAACCAAAACTGTTAAATGGTGTTTACACCACAATGCTCAAACCTCATAGCACAGGGTCCTCCTCCACTCCCAAAGGCTGCTTTTATCATCTGTCATTGACCATTTCTTCACCTATCAGTGACAGCTTCAACCCTGCCCAGCAATACCCCTCTAATCCCCTCGTTAAGCATCTATCTGGACCTTTCTCACCGGCCTTCCTGGTTCACCAGCTCAGAGAAAGGATGAGACTCCCTGGATTCTCACCACAGCTCGCTCCAGGTTGCCAATTTAAGCATTTTGGTGTTTTATTCAGCCAGCCTACAAACCCTTCTCCACCTTTCGGCCTCTGAACCCAGTTGCTGGAAGATAAAATGAGCAAACGAAGCCACTCGCTCCATTCCACCATGGGCTTTTCTGTAGGAATGGCCACGCTCACAACTCACTTCAGCATCTGAAAACTTCTTGTTCCCAAGGAACTGCCTCCCCCAGGATTGCTTCCCGGGTGTGCTGCTAACGATCTGCTTCCTGCATTTATTGGTCTGATCCAGGCTCAAAACAAGAGGCACGGGATCTTCAAAGGTCTATTCAAAGAGGCTAAGAAAGTGCCTAAGACAGTTAGTTAGAATCAGGAGGGAAAGCCACGACGCTTACCTCAAACGTGTATTTTTCTCTGTTGTTAAAGAGCATTAATATTGTCATCTGGAAAGTGGAGACTTGCAATATGTGCTTCCGTGTGTTTGAGCCAGTTACTTGGGCACCTCCCACGCCAACCTCTGAGCCATCTTCCTATTTTCAAGTTACAAAACCACTATTAGATTATTCACTGCAAAATATTGTACCTTGTTAAGAGACAGAAGTTATATGATGAAATAATTATCTGGGAGCTCAGCCTACACAAGTGATAGGACAGCATCCCCCACCACCCTGTTTCACTACTTGCCCATCCTCCAGTTTTCTTAGTCTTACCTTTAAAATTACCAAAATATTTATCCTACAGTAGTACAATTTTGACATCCTCACAAATGCACATTATTAATAGCTTGTGTTATAAATATTTTGGTTTCATTCTGCATGCCTTCCCTCTTCCTAAGCTATTACTACGTCTTAGCTTAGCATTTTAGAACTGGTCTAAATCACCAGGAAATTATTTTCTTGTATAGATAAATATTAAGCATTGTACCTCTACAAACTCTAAGATCCTCATGTGTATATGAAGAGCAGCCTAAACTTAGCTTAAGGATACTTTTTCAGGACAAAATAAGTAAAATCAAGAGAAATAAGTGTCATCTCAGTTTTGACTGATCAACCATCAAAAAAAAAAAAAAAATTCGAAAGAACTCAAACCACTGAGGTCCTTTCAAGATCAAAACTACCTCTTTTCTATGAGGTGACAAAGAGATGATGCCGAGTGATGCATTCAAATTTGATGGGGGGGGGAAGTCAAAAGAGAACTGCTACAAAGGAAGAATCAGAGGATAGATTTGCTGTAAGGCACCATATTCTTATACTATCAATGGGTTAAGTCATTTTACAAAATTCTGAGGTCATTACAAACGTGCATTTGCTTTATTTTTTTTTTAAAGAAGATAGAATATTTTCATCATCTCGATACTCTACCTTTTTAACAGGCCCGTAGAAAGTGGCATTGAGATCTGCAGAACCCATGTGATGCTGGAGTGTCAGCTGTCGTCCGCTGTGTTTGGCTAAATAAAATCTGCAATATAATTGAATCGAAATCTTAGATGTATTAAGAGGAAATTGCTTTAAGCAGTTACACAGACTTTTCATAGCTGTTAAGGACAATCTTCTGAAATACTAACTTTTGCTTTGCCAAAAGATTAACTCTTGTTAGAATTCTACTTAAAAGCTCCCAAAACCTGAAGCTTCCTAATGGGACTATCGCATTCTCTGGTTTTTGTAGGAGCTGCAGAAGACCAAAAGGTGCTGGAACAACTTTAATGGTATCTGTAAGTTCAGTTCAGCAAGTTTTTTCTTAAAACCTCTACTTAAAAATCTGGTTTGTTACCTACCTTCTAAATATTTCAAAAGCATGCCTGGGGGCTGGAGGGATGTTGCACTTCGGTGTGGCTGACTGAGTAGGCCAGTAACCTGTCGTGAGGACCCGCACTGTAAGATCAACACCACCTAATGAGACCTAAGGATAATTGGAAAAAAACATTGGCTGTTTTAAAACGCGTTCGTGGTTCAGTGGTTTTCTGTATCAGTGCAGAAGATAGAGAATTTTCACAGGCTGAGGAAGAAATAGCCAGATATCTATAAATATTATTTTTACAAAGCCAGATGAATGAATTAATCACTGTAAAAGTAGACAGTACAGCAAAAATCCTCCATGTTATTTCCCCTCTGGCATTCAAGAGTGGATAAAACAAATTCTTAACCCAGAATGAAACATCCAGGATGATAAAACTGTAACAATGTTGTAATTCTTCCTAAACAGGTTTTTTTGACAACATACAGTAAAGCCAGGTTGCTAAACGTATCAGTTTCAAAATTACTGTTTATAAATTTACTGAGAGCAGAGAGTAAATACTGAATATTTGATGTTAAAGCACTGGGAGCTTTTCCTAAAGACAGTCACCACTGTAAAACATTCTGCAGCTGAAGAGCTGGGCTATAAATGCTTGGGACGCTCACAAGAGAAATTCAAGCATCCATTTAGACACAGAAAACGAGTTAATTTGACAACCACCTTAAAAAATAATAAAGGTTCAAGAGTTTTCTCTCTCCAGCCAAAAGAGGGAAGGTCCCAAAGCAAAGGGAAGGATCCGCCCGCCCCCTGCTGACCGCACGGCACCGGTCACGCTTCCAACTGACTTGTGTATTTTGGGAAATACTGAGAGTTTGTAAGATAAGAAATACAACCCAAGGACAAAACCCTCCTTCCCACGCATACATCCTCACGGATTCAAAACCACAAGCCTTGATAAACGTCTTGGGTTTGTGCTGCAGTGAAAGGAAAAAACGCACAAACCACTCCCCGCCACCCAAGCTCTTACCCCGGTTGCCTGAAGATGTTGCCTGAACTCATCCATCGTCGTGTTTGAGATGCTCATGTCCCTGAACATTCCTTCCAGTTTAGATGTGAACTGACAGCCACATTCAGTCTAAAAAAAAAAACAAAACACAAACCCACACCAAATAACTTCTATGAGAACAGAGCTGCTGATATGGGAACTGCAAGACTGAGAGTTAGTTTATACAGCTCACAAAAATGTTGGATCTGTCCATTTGGTTACTGGGGTTCCCATTTGCATTACCTTGAGAAATCATAAGGATCTAACCCTACACATATCAAAACTTGCTTTCCTTGTAAAGGATGGTAATTGGAAAGGAATTAAGACCAGTAATTTGGAATGAATACTGATAAGCTGGAGAAATCTGATGCAAACTGGCTTCACTCACTGACAGAGCATGAAGCTCAAAAATGAGCATCAGGAAAGTTTGATTTGGGGATCAAATCACTGTGTTGGAAGTTCTCTGGCCATTTATCACATAACTTAAGCAGCAGCTGCATTAGAACCTGCTTCAAGGACTGTTCACCTTTAGGCTTTAATTTCTTCTCCATCTCATGACCTATTTAATCAGTAAATTGATCCAACTAAGGAAAAAATGTTTCTAGGCACTGATACGAGGATCTCCCCCCACCCCCTGCCCCCTAGTCAATCTCAAAAATACTTAAAGATTTGAGCATATCACCAGTCTGCAGATGGAAGCAATTAAAAATCAACTTATGCAATAAAATTCGACTGGGAATAACAGAAAATCTAAGATGAAACACAGTCTTGTCTCCAAATCTAGTTGCTAGATAACAGGAGTTGTTCTTTTATTTAGAAAGTCTTAATAAATTTGAAAAGAAAAAAAAAAGTTTGTTTTCTAGATTGCTCTCTCACAGTATTTCCTTCCTCTAATTTCTCAAAATTACTCAGAAAAGCCTTTTGCATTTTCTGTTGGGGTTGTAAAATCAAACCTGTATTTAACAGCAATAAAGATGTTATGTTATCTATATATCCCTTAAGTAAAAACAGAGGGAACCACACTTACTAAAAAGAATGAAGTAAAAAGTATGCAAGATAACGATTTTACCTTTAATTTAGAGATCATATTTTTCTCAGAGTCATCTGACACACTCTTGTTTGTGAGAAGTCTTCTTGCCAAGTGCTGCTTGTAGTAGCGTTCAAAAACATCTTTCTCTTGCATAAACCTAAATAAAACCATTGCCTTATCCAATATAGTTTCTACTTCTTGCTCTGTTAGCTGTAAAATAAATAATTTGCTGGTTTTAGAGCCCAAAGAACGGTGCAAAACTCAACAGAGCAGAGAAAAATACATCTAAAATTGAGGGGAAAAGCAACTGGGAGGGAGATGATGATGATGGACGGGTAGAACGCCTGGATAAATATAGTTCTTGGCTAAGTTTTAAAGTTTGCTGGTTTGTTTGTTTGCTTTTAAAGCACAGGTGGACACCAGTATTGAGAAGTATGAAAAGTTAGCTCCAAGTGAAAGCTTTGAAAGTGTGAGTTTTGTTTTGTAAAGCCTGTCTAGCGCCACAACAAGTAGAATGATTGCTTATTTTATAAAAAGCTGAATTTCCTATTTGGTTCCCAAAGCATAAGACAGCTGCAATAATATTCAGCTCTGAGCCACCGAAGCCTCAGCTGAACCATCCCATCCAGTTCAGGTGCTGCACCTCAGAAGATTTCATGCAAGAAGCGAAGGCTGAAGGAAACAGTTGGACTCAAGCTAGAAGAGGAGATAGATGTGGCAATAGTCCTTGGCTACGTGAAAGCAGTAAAAAGAAGCAAAGAAACTGTTTCCGCTACAACCAAGTGAGTTATTTTTCAAAAGAAATTATCAGACGTTGAGAATACATTTCCCAACTAGAAATATATTTAAGGAAATGATGTTTAAGGTTTCGAAGGAAGGGAGCACCAGAATCTACTACAATCTCTTGGGTTTTTCTTTGAGGGGTATCTGCCAGAAGTAGCTATACTGCTTCAGAGACAGGGGGACAAGCCACAAAGCATCTGGAGATCTCCTAGTGCCTTTTATTTCTATAAATTTACTTGGAATTTAATTTATACTTACTCCCTTGACTCCTTTTTTCAGCTTATCATCAATAAATAATGAGAGGTACTCTGGAGACCGAGAGTTGAGGTTGAGGAAATACTCAAAGTCACCCGCAATCGTCTGTTTGAAGAGTCGATCGTTATTGAAAGATTCTTGAAGGAAACGGTCAAACCTACTCTTCAGATCCAGTAAACCCTTGGAGGAAAAAAAAAAAAAAAAAAAAAAAAAAGGTAAAAAACAAAAAAAAAGGTGAAAACCTTTTTACTGATTTGAAGTTCGATGTTGTAAACCAGCAATAACAGATGGAAGTTCTAGAGAAGACCACATCTGCAGTCGGAGACTCTGGCAAAGCTCTCTGTCTGGCATTGTTAGAAAGCATCTGAAATTTCACTTCCATTTTTAAGTACCTATCACTGTTCTAAAGCTCTTACAGAAGCAATTTTCAGATAAGCTGGCTAAAAAAAAAAAAATTAGCATCAAAGAAAATGTCATTCCAGAGTTAAACTTATCACGGATAATGACCACCCACAAAAAACATTCAGGTTGAATGATCTTAAAAGGCTTTGGTTTCTTAAGAAATTATTTCTAAGTGGTTTCTTAAAGAAGCCATTCAAGAATTACTCAAAAAAGGTAGTAATGTTTCTTAGGAACTCGCCATCTCACTTAAAGGAATGGTCTTTAGACAGGCTAATTAATGCCTATTAGAAATTTTTAAATTCAAAGTAAATCCAACTGTCTCTTGGTTTACCAAGGTTAGCTCCCATCTCCTCCCCAGGAGCACACCATCTGAACAACCTTGGTGTCAAACAAGAGAAACTGTAAGAGCCTTCGATTACAACAGCATTTCAACATCCCTTCAAATTCCAATGAGAAGTAGTTTGAAATCTTGGCAATGCTTTTGCAATCACTTTGCCAGTTATGCTCAGGGTTTGATGATGCTACATTGCAGAAGCAGCGCTGGACTTGAATGAAAAATGTCTTTCTTGGTGGTGTACCCTGGACTTAATTAAAAATGTCTTTCTTGGTGTTGTACCATGGCTTCCTTGTCTGTCTTCTCGCTGCTACTCAAGTCCGTGAAAGATTCAGATGAACATGACTGAGATGGAGTGAGATTTCTCCATTCACAGGTATTTTTCTCTTCTTCTATGATGTCAATGGAAGGGGAGGATAAACCTGTTTGGGGGTTTAGCAGCAATCAAAGATCAACCCCTTCTTCCCTAGAACATCTTCATGAGCTGGTTGGGGTACATACTGATGGGCTGAGAGGATGAGCTCCACCAGAGCACGTGCAGTATGGCTGCAAGTCGTCTTCAGCTTCATGATGCTATTTGCCTTTGCAGCAGGAAAATGGTGATAGCATCTTAATTATTAACTCTCAGTTAAATTTTTCATGATACCGTTCAGGTCCCTCAGTATTTAAAAGAAGGGAAAATGAACTCCAAGTACTCCAGACACTTATTTCCCATGTCTCATTTATTTCCCACATCATTTGCCCTTTTTTTTTTTTTTTTTTAAATCATAGCACCACAATAAACACAACAGCCCTTAATCATTAAACCTAAAAAATTTCAAAGGGCATTCTCTCTTCTTTTTTAGTAGTCCTTGGAGAGGTGATTCTTGTCCAAGCTTGGCAAGAAGTTTGTTTCAGCATTGCCAGAAAAATTAATAACCCCACCAAAAATGTTTTTAGACTCAAATGGCTTCTTCTAACAGCAACCAGTTCGAGCACAGTTACTGATTTCAAACAAGCCAGTGAAGGTGATAACAGACACACAGCACTGGATGTTTCTCAAAGGCCAGACACAAGGACTCGAACTACACATTTAAAAACCCCTCCACTTAACCTTGAATAGATGCACATTTCCACAGTAAGTATAAAATATCTTCCAGCTGTAAAAACATTCCCTTAAAGTTTAATGAACTCTAAAGATTTTACGTGGAAATTGAAAACCATCGTCTCCGCGACAACAGAAGAGAAAAAGATGACAAACACTCCTGAAGTTTCTTTTGTGATCTTAATGAATTAATTGCTTCTTAGAGAGGTGGAGAAGAAGAAAGAAGACTTAAGACATGGAAGTGTTCTGATTGTTAGGGAGGACTGAGAACGAAGAGAGTCATTTGTTATCATCTGTAACACATTCACCTCTCAGTCATATTTCATCTTGCCATGAAATACTGGCATGTGATATTTTTTTTGGTCTCAAACACCGATAGCTGACATTATGTGAAATTACACAAAAGAGACACTATAAAGTTATTTGCCAGCAGACCAACTCACTCAGTACAATGCACTCCGGAGGCAATTTCTGTTTAGGATAGTCCAAAAAAGTTTCCAGCAGTTAGATAATCAGACAGAATATCCTGTTGGATAAAAGCAACTACCGAAAGCCAAAAACTTGAGCAGGTACTTTCCAAGCAACTTAGGTGAAAGAAGAGTTCTAAATGTGTCTGTAAAGCCAGAAAAATGTACATTTTCAACAACATTATGTGTAGCTTAGTAATAATAATCCCTTTTTAATCAATAGTAAAGTTTATCTTATCGATTGTGTAGTTAACTGCTATGCTGGGAATATGAGAAAGAAGGAAGAAAAGAAAATTAAAATCTGTAACTACCTGAATGTAGTCGACTGGATTCTTTCCTTCTCCTTCTTCAGACACCAGTGCTTTGCCTTGCTCTCTGAGGTACGAGCTCATGCACTCACACATTGTCTTCAGGCCGTTTGGCACGCGGCTGAACAACTTGTACATGCAAGCAAGGTCTGGAAACAAGAATGAGATATTATGCAGGACACCCTCTGCCTGGTACGCTTCTGTAATTCATTCAAATCCAAGTTAAAGCAAATACAACACCACCAGTGAGCTGCCTGTTTATGTATTAAAAGCAAAAAAAAAAAAACCAAAACAACCCAACCCTGGTATAAATTGGGAATTTAATTTGTATTTGTCTTAAAGTCAGGCATATAAACTACTTTGTTTCCTCCACCTAAAATCCTGACAAGTGCCTTAGGTTAAACAAGGCTTTCCAAGAGAGTAATCCAACCTGGTACGTTTATGCAAAACCTTATCTTCACAATGCAGCAAATATTCCCCCTCTGGTATTTAACTAAATCAAACCAAGGGCTATAGAAGTTCAACTAATTCCTGTATGTTATGAATATCCTTCAATAGCCTTGTAGCCTCAGCCTGAAAGTTATCTTCACTGGGTATTAAAGAAAAAAAAAACAAACCACAAACAACAAACATCAAGCATAGTATCATCCCTTTCCTTTTCAATACAGTAATTCTTTTTCCTTCCAGCTAAGAAATGTGCTCACTTTGTCACTCTATCACCTCATAATCGTGAAGCTGCTTTAATGAACAAAGACCGTTAATCTAAGCAGCAAGTCTCTTCCCCGTTCGCACGGCTCGAGCGTGAGTTTAAATATAGATACTACAATCACGCTGCTATAGAAACTCCTGCTCTATTTCTTTCCACAGTAACTTTCATTCAGTCATTCCATCCCACGTTAACCTTGATTAGGGAAAACCACATCAAGCCAAGCCCTTCTTTTTCCACCACTCTGTTAAGTGGCTGCTTAGCCTTTAAAAACAGCTGACTTTTTTTTTTCTGAGACAAAGCCCCCTCCACAAGAATTGGTCCTGCAATATTTGTAAAGGTTAACTCACTTACACCAGCAATTTTGGGGGCACAAAAAGAAAGGAAAAGAAAAAAAAAAAATTGTTTTTTGACAGCTAGAGGAGTTGAAGGAGAGGAATTGAATAAAATACTCAAAGAAAACAGGTAAAAGATCGCTACGGTAGATTGGTACTTTTCTTAAGAGATACTTGGCTGACCAAAAAAAAGTATCTGTATCTAGGACTAAACAGAAACAAGTTACACTTGGTTGGTTTTTACACTTGGTTGGTTTTTTTAAGAGCCCTCAAAGTCTGAAGTAATATTCTCAAACATTTGCAAAGTGTTTTGACAATGACATGGGAACGCAAACGTTACTTGACTACGCTGAAAACCAATCAGCAGTATTGGAAGCAATTGTGTCTCCCATATGATGCCATCTTACCTTCTGTCTTCCCGTTTTTCAGCATGTGAACCAGCCCAGAGTTCTCCATTTCCACTATAGTTTTCATATGCTTGGAAATAAGCTCCCTCTCAACAACTTTGACGATTGGTTCTTCTGTTGATTTATCCAGACAATGCATCACCCGTTCTATTTCTTCATTAATTCTAGCTTCTACTTTCTTTATATATACAGAAGCACTGTTTTCCGCTAAAAATTTCTGACTTTCCATCTGTGACAAACACAAATTAAGAGTTTAGACCTTTTATTTTCAAGGGGGGAAAAAGGAAATGTACTAGTTTTTGCAGACAGAAGCATTGAAAGCAAGTTCAAGCCAAACTAAGTGCATCTAACCAATGACACCATTATACCCCCAAGATTTACACACACTTCACATAAAATAAAGGTTCTCTTAGGCTGTGTTACACACATAAGGGGGTCCATGAAGAATGAACATGGTATTTTTTACACTTTGAAACCACTCAAGCCAACCTAGTTCCCAGTTCCGACCTAGAGTGTTAGCCACAGGTCCAAACAAAACAGAAGGATGGGGAGAGGAAAGAGGGAAAAGTTCCTTTCAAATGCCAGTTTATGGCATATTTTGGAGTTGGGAGGATCAACTGTTCTCATTATTCTTGTCAGTGACAACGCTGAGGATATTATTTTATGCCAAATTGGTTTTATCCATGCTGGTCTGCAGAGACCTTTTGAGGAAAAAAATTTATTTTATATTATTTTATTCAAGGCAGAGCTTAGAAATAAAACTGAAATGACAGTCTTTATTTCATGCAGCACCAATGAAAACCAGAATACGATGACTTTTAAGTGGTTGTGCAACATTTGCTTCTAATTATCAACAAAGTCTGGAGATCAGAGGATACGACAGTCAATCCTGCATACAAACTGGGAGACTGACAAATGATCTATCTAGGTATCTTTTAATATGCTTTTACAGTGTCTATCAATTTTCAGCACTAGATGAGATGATTACACTCAACAAGTACTCAGATGGCTTTTCTCCTGGAACTTCTCTCACAAAAAAAAAAAAAAAAATCTCTCAGAAATACTAAAAATGTGTTAACTCAGTGGCTGGTCAGCAACTGGATAGGACACAATTCCCTGATTCAGTACATTTTATTAAAAAAAAAACCAACCAACCAAACAAAAAAAAAACAACCAAACCAAAACCAACAAAAAAACCCACACCCAAAAAAAACAAACAAACAAACAAACAAAAACCCCCAAAAAAAAAAACA
>JANHGN010010522.1:7088-18332 GCA_024605025.1 Megaceryle maxima | reverse complement strand
GATTGGCCCCTTCCATTTGACACCCACCCTTCAGATATTCCTAGGCATGAATGAGGTCCCCTCTCAGTCTTCTCCTCACAAGACTAAATCCACAGACATGTCCAAAATTAACGTCCGTATCATACATATTTCCACTGCAGTTATAGTTAACTAAGTTACTACAGGATATGCATCACGCGCCACGCAGAATATGCATCTGCTTGCTCTGTTATTCAGAAACTATGTATTTCAGTAAATACACCAAATAAAAACTACAGCACTAAAGAAGAATTCAGACAAGAGAGGGTAACTCTTGTAATAAATAGTCTCAATAGATCAGCAAACCAACTTCTGTCCTCTACTATCGGGTGCTCAGCCTGGCTCCATTTACAATTGTGCTTTATCGATGCAAAGGTGCTTCAAAATAGGATGCTTTATAGATAAAGCAGTATCTAGGATGGCAAATAAGCACAGTGACAAAATACTAGCTGCCAGAACTGCTTAAAGTTTGTGATTTAACCAAGTTTCATCACCCGACTGAAGACCTTTTAACTGAAAACCCAAACCTTTTAACTGAACCAAATGTAAAAGGCGATGTTTAAAGCGAAGCTTCATTTTGTTTGTACAAAAAAGAACTGATTGAGCATTTTTTTATCTGAAGGAAAAATGTCACCCGTTCCCAAAATTACTGTGGATAAAGAAAATAGCCCCAAGTCTACCAATAGTGTCAAAGCAGCCTTGACAGTAAGAGATGGAAGTAAAAATACAAGAATAATGGTAGGACATGATAGAGGAAAATGATTATTGGCCCTGGTCTACTTCTTCCTTCCCTTCTACCCAAAAACCACTAGAGAGGAAACACAAAGAGGAGACTTGCCTACATTTGTAACCAAACACAACGATCGGCAGAACTTCTTTCATAAAAAGTACATTTTTACAGGCTATTTCAAAATTTCAAGTTTTTCAGGCATTAGAAATAAAAGTGCAGCTCCTAACAAGAAAAAGCCATTTGCTACCTTAGGAGGAAAAGGGCTGCTGAACAAAACCAAACCAAGATGCATCCTCCCCTAACCCCCCTCATCTTTGGATTTTGGGCTAAAGACAAAGATTTTAACCATAAAAAGAATCTTATCGCTACTTTTGCCACTCTCCTGATACCAGATCCACCAACCTACTGATCTGCACGTACCCAAAAATTAAGAGATATCAATGTGTATCTAAAACCAAACTAAAAAAAATAGCAAACGTGTAAAAATTCTTAGCTCCTTATCTCCCAAAACTTCAAAGTAACAGAGAAAAGGTGGGATGTCGTGGCCCTCTTCTTTTTGCTTCTTCTGCTATGTATCTTGAAAGGTCAGTTATTTTCTTTTAAATTTGCATTTGCTACATCAGTGCCTCTTCAGGGAAATTATTTTCTACAGCCTTTCTGAACAAGCAATTTTACAAGTACTGATAATGAAAGGCAACCATTTTGAACTGCAGACAGCAATCTGAGTAAAAGCTTTTCAGTTTTCTAAAAAAAAAAAAAAAAAAAAAAGCAGTTTTGCTTTCAAACAAAGCCCACACTCAAACCGACACTTCCCAATGACATTTTCTCTCCTTGCTAATCAAAAATCTCCCAGCCAACGGGACAACATTTTTATCTCAACTGCAGTTTAATTGCTCGCTTATTAAAAAAATAAAACAAAACAAAGTGGTATAAACCAGGTGTAAAAGAGGCAAGACCCCAGCACTAAACAGAAGAGGTACTGGAGCATTGGTGGTTCTGGGTTGGTCACCCCATGAACATTTCTGTACGTTGCGGAGAAGCAGTACATCTGTTAACTTAGATCTGCTCAAGAAAAAGCTAAAAGGGAACTGTTTAATTCTTTGACTTCTAATGCGAATGCTTCAAAAAGAAAATGAAGGAATGTTTGTAACATTATTTGCTCCCAAATCCCTGAATACAAACATCAACACAGAGCTTTCAGCCACTTAACAATTGACACACCACAAGTTGCTTTGGAAGCACAAGAAAAAGCCATAAAAGGTAATATTAAGGAGTACGCATCTCCACAGGATAAACTGAACTATTTGAAATAGTATTATAAACTTATATTACCTTTTCTGATTAAGCATAAAGGGTTCTGCTTCTCTGTGCAGCTTCCTATTCTGCTGACTGACTTCATGTTAGTATCTGTGAGGTTTTATGGGAACAGGCTTGCTGAAGTTCCAGGTCAGCAAACTGGAAGAGCAGTGTCTTCCAAAAAAGATGTAGCGTAGCTACACCTTGTTTGCAGCAGTGTTTTCTGACAAAGCAAAGCCTCCTAATACTGGAACTAACTCTGCTCTATCGGACAGTAGGGCACTGCAGGAAAGCTTTCCCAAAACTTTATTATCTCCTCCCCACTGCTGAAAAGCTGGTTAGCTCGTTAATGGACGAGGTCTTCCTCTATCATCCTCCTTGAGGTTATGTAAGAATTGCAGCAACCAAACCTACCCTTGGATTATTTAACTCGCAGGTTCACCTCTTTTCACACACCCCCCCTTCCTTAAGATGGGCTTGCACACAGGTTTTAAAACCCCAAACAACTAAGTTCATGACACTACCAGAACATCTTGGCATCTTTCAGGATTACATACAGCATCTCTGAAAAGACTATTAGAGAACAGGGAGCCTAACCCCCCAGGCTGGCCCAACAGCAAAGATTTATGCACCTCTCTAGCTCCCTATCAACAAAGCCTACAAGTGATCCACTCCCAGAAACACATAGATGCTTTTTCCATGTTCATTCCCAGATTTCTTCTCATGGTTCGATTTTAAAAGTGGACTCCATAGTTGGAATTCAGTTGCTTGTGCCTCCTACTCTTGCAGGTTTAAAGCAGAAGCTACAATACTGCTGCTGCCAGTGCTTTGGAAAAAGAACACCCAGGTTCAGAAAAGCTTTCAGAAGCAAAACCCCAGTAATTTCATTAGTGTTTACTCAGAGATTCACCAAGATAGTACAAAGCCAGTGTCCAAAGAGAGGAAATGTGTTAACATACTCCAGTTTATCTGAACATTACCTTTCTTGGGGAACGGGAGAGAGCTCAAGTCTGCTATTGGCAGGAGAGCAAGAGCTGTTTATAAGAAGCCGCTAGCTGGAAAACTTCCACTAACCACTGCCCAAATGCTAATGAGTCAAAGATGCAACTTGAACACAAACATCTGAACTCAAAGTGGAGCTAAGTACATCTTGAGGAAATCGGACTAAAGTATCAACGTACATCAAAGTGCAATCGTTTCACACACCAGAAAAGTGAGTCTGCAGAGGACTCAAAAGGTCCTTACTCCAGAGCACTGTGCAGTGCAGGATCAGATCCATGCAAGCCCCTTCTTTAACAGTTTATCTAGTCTATTAAAATCTCCAAGATTCTCCAAGAACCATCACTGTCAGCAATCTGCTGCTGTTATCACCCGACAAGCACAACACGAGCAGGTAAAACCAGTAACTGCCCTGCATATACTCTTCAGCCTCTCCCTCCAGGAAGCTAACACTACAGACACCACCTCTTCTGAATAACTTCAGCTGCAGTGCTTAAATCAAAAGGGGCAAACAGAACAGATAGTAGGTAGTTTCTGTCTTAACCTATAAATTCATACAAATTATCTTCATCTCCCTTCCAGTCACATCGTTCAAAGGGAAGCACAACACCTCGTCCCTGGGGAGAAACGACCCCATGCATCAATACAGGCTGGGGCTAACTGACTGGAAAGCAGCTGGGCAGAAAAGAACCGAAGGCTGTTGGTGGACATCAAGCTGACAATGAGCCAGTGGGTCCTCGAGGCAGAAAGGGTTAATGGTATCCTGGTCTGCACTTGGAGGAGGAAGGGAGCCAGGCTCCTTTCAGCGGTGCCCAGCACCAGGACCAGTAGCAATAGGCACAAACCGAAACACTAGAGATTCCCTCTGGACAACAGGAAAACTTCTTTCCTGTGAGGGTGCCAGAGCTCTGGAACAGGCTGCCAACAGAGGCTGTGGAGTCTCCATCCTTGGAGATATTAAAAACCCGCCTGGATATGGCTCCAGAACAAAGGGTTCTAGGTGACTCTGTTTGAGGGGCAGGGCTGGAGAAGAGGACCTCTGGAGGTGCCTTCCAACCTCAGCCATTCTGTCATTCGGTGATACACATCAGGAGGTTGGAGCCAGGTGGGATTGGGCTCTGCTCCCAAGGAACAAGTGACAGAACAAGAGAAACTGGCCTCCAGCTGCAGCAGGGAAGGTTGAGGTTGGACACAAGGAACAATTTCTTCCCTGCAAGGGTTGTCAGGGGCTGTGGCCCAGGCTGCCCAGGGCAGGGGTGGAGTCCCTGTGATCCCTGGAAGGGTGTCAAAGCTGTGGAGCTGTGGTGCTGAGGGACACGGGCTAGCAGTGCCCTGGCACTGCTGGGGCAATAGTTGGACTCCATGATCTTAAAGGTCTCTTCCAACCAAAATGATTCCATGATTCCTACAGAATCCTGTCAGGTGTATCCACAGAAGTTTACTGACCAGCAGAAGCAGGAGGCACATGAACTAGTACTCACAAAACTAGTGGCTCAACACAGCTTCTCATCCTTCTGGCAGCTGTTTCTAGACAAGTTCTAAAGTTCTCACAAAAAATCTCACACCAAACAGGCCACGGTTAATTCTCAGAAGTTTTAGCAGGCTGGAAACACACTTGCAAGACATACAAGTCGCAAACCTTACTACCCATTTTTTTCTGCAGAGTGTTTATCACCATTCTACACCCTACCAGGTGAAACAGGTCGTTCTGGAAATATTACAGCAGAGCAAACGCTGCTCAGAATTACCCAAAAGCGCAATCATCCCCTGCCTCGCTTCTTTCCATGGCCTCCTGCGGGTCCAGGAAGACAGGGCAATCATCAAGGAGATGTTAAATAACCTGTTACACAATAACTCAGCATCCTTAGCTTGGATCCTTCATTCTGGATGAAGCTTGGCTGAGGTTATCCAGAAAAGGACAAGAGCAGCACATTTCGTGCCTCAGAATTTAATCGCTGCTTGAATTTTTATAAACCCTTCCAATATTGTTAATTTAGAAGACAAGAATTCACAATGACAGAGATATATTATCTAGTGTTTGCTCCAAGAATATCCCTGAAAAATGGCACATTAAGATATGGAACTGCAGATCCTTCAAGTACAGACCAGATAAAATGTACTCCTATTAATGACAAATGAAGAGCTCAACATGCAGACGTCTCTAAAGTTTGAAGTTTTCTTCTCTGTGTAGCAATAAGCAGATCTGGAAGAGGATGCATTGGCTACACTTCATTCCCTAAGAAACATGGGGACGTCATGAAGCGAACGACTCCGTAACACGTGCTCACAAACAAAAACAACTCTCTGAACAACCAAAACCACCGGGTGTAACATTCCTAGCAGTGTTACCCGAATAGGTTGACTGTTCTAGCCCAAAACACAGGGCTGGAAGCTAAGAGAAGGATCACGAAGAAAGTACGGAGCGCCGGGACCTACTGCTCTTCTCCTGCACCCGGGCCACAACTCCTGCGGAAAGACTCACAGGGAAGTCATAGCAGTGTGCTACCAAACCTGGTCCTAATAACTAGGCTTCTGCTCCTAGGTGACCTGTAGCAACAACCAGAGGTGACGATCCAGCATTACCCACACCTCCTACGAGTGCCAGGAAATGCCTACTACACCCTTGTACTCCCTCAGAGGGTGTTTTTTGTGGTGGTGGGGAATCAGTACCTATAGTTTGCTTGTGGCATCTGCCAGTTATCACTCACAACATGAAATATCAACACCATTTTTAGTATCTGGGGTTTGTTCTTCACTCACCCTCAAGGCTCGCCCTTGCTTGAGTGTGCAGTTTCTACACTAAACTTCTCCAGATTCCTCCTGCAAGGAATATTCATGGCCTGCACCGTGCTCCATTCCAGACTCAGATGATCAGCTGGGTAACCAGTGCTGATCCCATAAAGACCAAGAGAAAAATCAACTCCAGCCTGACCCCAAAAGGGGCTCAAGCCTCTGTAGAGCAGGCAGGGCTCAGGCACAAGCCTCAGGCAGCAGGAAGAATGCAGCAATCTCCACAGACACCCCTCTGTCCCAGCTCTGTCAGGCTTTACTCAGCAGAAGCAGGCAGAACGTGCAATTAAGTCAAAAAAGGGAAAGAATCCTTTTTGTCAACTGAAACACCCAATAGCTGCAGGATTTTAAGCACAGCCTTTCCTTCTGCACTTTGCTTAGAAGGGTTTTGCGGGGATGAAAAGCTGTTCTGCCAGCTGGGAGCAGAAGAGGTAAGTAGATTAAAAAGTGATTGCTCCTTAAAAGACGAAGTGCTACCCCCCACGTAGTGACTGACACATGTGGTCTCCCTCCCAGGCACTGCCGGTCCCATCACAAAACCAGTGCTGCTTTGGGGCGGAGGCTCGAGGAGGAAGAGGTTTGGTTGCTCAGTTTTAAAAAAGCACAGCAAACTGTAATATCCTCCAAGAACTTCCTTCTCTGCTAAACCTAAAGCCCGGGGGGGGGGGGGGGGGGGGGTTTCGTCACCCTCCACAGATTGCCTTTCACAGATAGACTCGCCGCGGGAACCCCCTGCCTGCACACACTACCCCACCCTAAACAAGCCAAACACAAACATGCAAAACAACAAGAACCATACGCTGCAGCGCCTCGCTCTCCGTTCGGTGGACGGAACGGGGGGGGGGGGGGGGGGGGGGGGGGCGGAAGGTATGTTCCTTCATCCAGATTATCTGTTACAGGTAAACCTGACAGGAGCATCACCGTGCAACAGCAACTTAGCAGCCTATATGAAAAGTTTAAACTAAGTACTTAACAGAAAATCTCACACTGCACAACAGTTTTGACACGTTGAGGAGACTGAACAAACTTAAAGGAAGATCAGAGTCTCGTTTCTCTTTCATATTTTAGCAACCGATTCAGAAAAATGAGACTAATCCTGAGCTGCCAACACGCCTCACTTCCTCTAGATTTCAACTTTTATTTCATGCAATTCCTTTGTTTTTCCCAAACGCCCCTCCTCAACCTCAGTCCTGCAATCTGTGGGACATAATATCCTGGAGGAAAAGGGAAAAAACAGAAAAACACCTCCTCCCAAACACCTGTTTCACCTGAACTGTGACTACCAGCTATGTAAACCCGAGCAGCCGTCAGCTACCGAATACACACGAGGTACAAGACAAACTAAAACTTCTTAATGCTTTTTAAAAAATGCAAAACCAGTGGAGACCACCTGGAGAAGCAGACAACTAAATATAAACTGAAACACAAAATTACACAGTGCTGACTCTGAACTCAGACATCTTTCCATTTACGGACCTTCGCACGCTTTCCCAATGCCAACTCATACTAAGTGTTTGGAGCTACTAAAGAACAACTCTAAGCGTGTATCATATACACTCAGGTCACCAGTCTTTCACAGAAGGGTTTCACAGCATATCCCAAGTGTAAAACACATTTAGCCAGCAGTAAATAGCAGAAGTGTAGTATGTAACTGTCTAAAAATCAATTTATTGGTTCAATTTACAATTTATGATGCTCAACTTACTAAATGCAGCTTCAAACAGTCGCTCTCATTAATACAGATTAAACCAGAACTCTCATTAACACAGAGAAAAGCAGAAAATTACTTGTCTGAGTGGGGCAATGAAAAAAACTGAATGACAGCTCACCAGCCTGTTTTTTTCATTCACTTACTGGTATACTGGGATTCACAAGGACCACTCTTGAGGGTTCTGTATGAAAACTGTATCAGTAAATTCAGTAAATATTCAAAGTCAGTAAACTGTACCCACTATCACTTAGGCAAAGCTTAACTCTGTCTCTTACACACTCTTCTGCCTTCCTACTTATTTTCCACAAGACCCAACCCCCTTGAAATACTCATATGCTTTAGTCAGCAAGGACTGAAGGATGTTGACCTAGAGCAGGGTTGGAGACTGGGGAAAAGAAGAAAACAGACCAGAACTAACTTCTTTTCAACATAAACTCTCCAAGATGCTACCAATGATTCTAGGGGCTTTATTCTAGAATTATGTGCCTTGCCCAGAGGGTAGCAGCACAGTATTTTAATTAAAAGTCCAGAAATCCAAGTTCTGAAGTTACTTTTTTCTTCCCTACCAGAATCTGCAAACAAACATAAATGTCTGTAAACAAGCAAATCTTCCCCTGCCAGGGTTCAAGCTTTTGCTCACCTGCCATCGCAGTATGAAACTGGTTAAGAAAAAAAAAAAAAAAAGGCTGTATTTAAAAGATAACGACTAACTGGTTTTGTTCAAGCTTCTAGAACTGAATTGCTAAGAGGCTAAATATAGGAAGTTCTAGTTCAAAAGGTAGTTGTCACTGCTATAGAATGGAAGTGCTTATACAGCCCAAACAGCACCATTGCTTGTGTTATTAACCAAGGTTCTTTTAAAAAAACATTCAATGACATTTCTACAGTGCCTGAGAATGGAGGAGGATTATAAAACATCTATAATGAAACCACTTATTTCCTAAGAACACTTCAACTTAACAATAGTCAAAAAAGAACTGTCTATACTTCTGAAACTCCTCTTACTAATTTAGAAAGCGTTAGAGCTCAAATTGAGATCTAAGGCTACACTTCAGAAAGTCTGATCTTTCATGTTTAACTTTGCACGGTAACAGAAGCATTTTCAGACATGAAATAAGGGATTGATTACTTATGGTGCAAATAACACAGGGGGGTAAAGAGTACACCAGGTCGGGATGACTTAACTCCTTGCTTAACTTCCATGGTATTTATTCCAAGGAATAAATACCAAGATTTGACACCAAAAATCTGCCTCCTTGCTCTCTCCTGCCCAAAAGAATAAAAATCAGCATCAGTAATTTGAACACTACTGAGAAGTTCAGAGTCCTCTTGACTCACTTAAGAAGTAGCAATTCTAAGACAACTTTCCTCAGATTAAAACTGTGGGGAAAAAAAATAAATTCTGAAAGGTTTGCGTAACAGCAGGAAACACGTTCCTGAAAGAAATGCAATAGCTTTAAAGGTTTCTATCCTAAACAATGTTGGTATTAAAAGAAAATATTTGAACCTAATTAGAGCAGCAGAAATGGAATGAAGAAGAGCTAAATTTCTGGGAGTGAATCATCCCTCTCATCTGTCAGCAGGATCCTGGAGGTCTGCAAGGCACGGGCAGAGACAGGTAGTTCTGCACTTCAAGAGCTCAGCCATGTGTCCATAGCTGTCAAACAGGCTCTGGTCAAAGGGGAAATGACAGGCAGTGGAAACAGTGGTGCAGAATTTGGTAGATCAACTGGATGTGCCTTACCCCATTTTCAAATAAGGGCCAGATTCTAAAAATTTCAAGTCCTTGAGCATTCCACTGCAATAAAATCTTAGCACGGCCAAGGACATGCTTTCCAAGGCCTATGTGACTACAAGCAAACCGCCACAAAATTCCAGCGTGAATTTCCCCAGAGCAGCTCAGTGGGATAACTGGCCACATGCAGGCCCTTAGCTCCAGTAGAAATAAGGTGGCTCATTCCTTCTCCGCTGAAAATACTTCCAATTTACTAAAGACTTAAAAGCAGAAAGGGAAGTTGTAGCTTTACCTACGTCAAAAGGGTTTTAAACACTTGATTCGGTATGTGATTGTACTTATATTAGTTTTGATCATCATCCCAATACTACAAAGTAGAAATCAATAGCAATAACTTAACAAGAGGCAAATTCATGGCTTGGTTTTTTTTTTTGGCAAATCTTTTCTATTGATGAGTTGTATCATATCACCACTAGAATGGTTTTAAAGAACAACGGAGATGCTGCAAGCCCCAATCCCAGTTAAGAACTGCTGGGGATAGAGCAACGCTGCTCTGCACATCCACACCTTCCAGGGAAGCTCCTCAGGGCTACCAGTTCTCCAAAAGAAAAAAAATCCATTAGTTCATTAACTTCCCAGTCTCAATGACCTGGATTCAGAAAGCTTCCCCGAACCACGAATGGCCTTTTTTCTTGCCTGCTCAACTTCAGTGCAAATCCCACAAGAATTTCTGGGTTTTTTTTGTTTGTTTGTTTTGGTGTTTTAGTTTTCTGTTTGTTTTTTTTTTTAATGAATTTAAAAGTAGTTCAATATTTTACAGCTGTTCAAAAATCAACACTATTTAAAGAGGAAATCTGTTAAATACACCCCAGTTAATATAGATTGTAGATGAATTTCCTGAAGCCATTTGAAAACAAGGAACACAATGAACAATTTGGGAGGATGAAGTGGTGGGGGGGGATTGTGTGTGTGGTGTGTGCGGTGTGTGCAGAAGGGCATTTAGAGATTCTGGGGGGCTTGAACTCCTCCTCTGTGCTGATAACAGCGCAGCAGTTGGAGAACTTGGATAGTAAACAGAAGATAAAATTTTATGGTAGACACAGGCCAAGAGAGGATAATTTTTTTTTCCCCTCAGCTTACTTCAGGGAAAGAAGATACACTTAATAAATGACTTCAACAAATAATCAATAGCACTGCATGCCAACAGTCACCTTTCTCTGGGGGATTTTAGCCCCATGTAGTGCACACACTGTGATCAGAGGCACAAAGCAGCAGTGCCTGGAAGAGCAAGAAAGAAAAAAAAAAGACTGAAGTGAGCAAAGCAACAACAACAACAAAAATCCAGAGCTGCATGAGGAAATTACATCCCTGTACACAGAATATCAAAAAATAAATCCACTCAGATGCTACCAGCACTTGAAAAGCAAAAATAGTGTGAAAGTAAAAAGAAAGAGCCTCGGTAAAGATTATTCACACACAAAAAGTAAGAAAGACACACGCAGCCTGCGCTCAGACTACACGGAGTATGAGAAATGAAGGTTATGAATTTTTGATGATCCCAGCTAGTCCAATTTTATGTCATTCACATGTATCATTTAAATTATTATTGTTTTCATTTATGTTTATTCTCATTAGTATTAAACCAAAAATTGGCATTCCCACAAGTGCACCTCATCCATAACAAATAAACCAAGTTATCTGCGTACATTTTGCATACCATTATACCTTCCTTAAACTACAAGCAAGACAGTTTCAGCCCTCAAACGCTCATTTTATGCACAGCTAATTAAAGAATCTAGGCAACTCCACAGCAAGCACCATCCAAATGTAAATGTTTATTACAGTTTTGTCCTCCTTGCTGTACTTGGGTATTAAACACACTTTCCCCCCCCCCCCCCCCCCCCCAAACCCTACCGTCAAAACCCCCCGATTGGAGTTCCCTTTTTTCAGCATCTTAACCTGCCT
>JANHGN010010521.1:12500-17166 GCA_024605025.1 Megaceryle maxima | reverse complement strand
TCCTTTTCTAATCACAAGTCTCTCTCCCTTATTCCTTTTCTCTTCCCCTTTGGGGAGGGAGGGGGGTTAACAGAGAACATCTGTTAGGTCTAAGGGGCTGCCCTGACCCTAAACCGTGACACCATCCCTGGAGGTGTTTAAGGAAATATTGGATGTGGTGCTTAGTGACATGGTGTAGCTGATGTCATGGTGTTGGGTTATAGGCTGGACTTGATGATCTTAGAGGTCTGTTCCAGCCTCAGAAATTCTGTGATTCTGTGATTCATTAACTATAGTTTTCAAAACTTGTACTTTTTTTTAATAGCTGCTGAAAAATTTCAGTTTTGTTTTGTTTCTAGAAACATACTTGGAATGTTTCTACAGTGTTGCAGTATGAGATCCACAGCTACTCACCATAACCACTGGGAGCAACCACTTGTCTTCTTGATGGGCTCTTAATACACGTCTACAGAAGTTAAATGGCTTGACTGAACCATGATACAAGCTACCACTGTCAATGGCAACATTTTCAACAGTAGGCCCTACTTATATTTTGATTTGGAACTGATAGCAGTCATTTAAGTTCCTCTTGTGTGCTGTTGTATTAATAAGAACTGATAAATACCTTTGGGTATGTAAGTAGCCACCACTGTTTTGCTTTTGTCAGGCAAGTCTGTTTTATATTTTGGTCACCCAGAATATTTAAATGGCACCAAATCCTTTGTTTTCTGTTGTTGGGCATACAATAGGTCAGGCTGAAAGGAAAAAGAATACAGTTGAAGTAAGTCATCTGTTTATCTTGTGAAAGTTTAGTCCCATGAATTGTTCTTCCTTTCAATATCCTGCCACTTACTAAGTGGTGTTTTTCCTCTGGTGATTTTTTTGTATGGTCTGAGTAGTGGCAGCTGAGAGCACTAGAAAATAATCCTGTCAAAATGTGGTAACAGAATCTCTCAAATATTTTGTAAATTCTTTTGCTCTATGAACTGTACATGTAATATCCCATAGGTTTCAAAATTCAAGATACATTCAAGTCTAGTCACAGATATATGTCCATATGCATTTCTCAGCAGTGTTCTATCTCTCTACCACAGCAAAATTGCCTACTTTTGCCCTTCCATGAGAAGAAAACAAAGCAAAAAAATTTCATTGTTGAGGGAATTAGGACTGCAAAGCATGTTACCAACTGTACATGCTCCATGTGATGGACCTGACAGATTATCAGTCAAGGTCAAGATATGAATATAAATGCGTTTGCTTTTCTGTCTCCTCATCAAGAAGCAGATTGCAGCTGTAATTCCTAGCTTTTATATAGTCTTTCCACCCTTTTTATTCTTCCTTGCTCCGATACCATTTAAAACCTTTCATCATAAATGTCATGGCTATTATGTGGTGCAGACAAAATGGATGAATGTGAAGAATGATATCAGAAATGCCCATACCTCTCTAATACCATGCCTGCTGTTGGACTTTTCAATTTATTCTTTTTTGGCAGTTTGCTTTAGAGGGAAGAACAGCATGATGGAGGGCTGGCTTAGTTTCAGCCAGGTAAGTTAGTAACTAGGATGAACAGGGAGCCTATATTTCTAAAGTTTTCTCTTTTTTTTTTTTTTTAAACAATTTTTTCTTTAACACTTTGTTTACTTAGTGGCAGATTGGCAATCCGCCCCAATGGCAGATGTCTGGAAACACTCCTTGTGGATTGGGTATATAGGAAGGTTAGATTTCTCCCTCTTTTTCTAACTAATTGTAGAATCCTTGGGGGGGAAAAAAAAAAAGAAAAAAAAAAAAAAAAGAAACAGAACAGAATGGAAATTGCCTCATTGTGACATCTCACAAGTCTTCTCTTTTTTTTCTTACAAAGTTATACAGTAGATTGTAGTTGCTTTGTCTCAGTCGTGCATTGATTTGGATGGTTGTTATACTTGTTAGTAAAGTGATCATTTTCAATTATAAAGATTTTAATTAGGTCTCCTCAGATGTACTTCAACAGTTAATAATCCTGTGAAGACATTTATTCTGATTGATGAGTTTATATGTTTTATAAACCCCTCGGGTTTTGGGTTTGTTTTATTTTTGTAGGCAAAAAAACTTTTGGATTCACTCAGTGGAGGTGTAGCTGCTGCAGCGAGTATCCCCATGCCCAGCTAGCAACAACACTGAACACATATTTGCAATAGGCACACAAGCACATATACACACAATGCATATACATATATAAGTGGTTGGCCACAGAGATCAGTGCAGACAGAAAAAACAGCACTCATGCAAACACAGACAGCACCAAATGCCTTATACCATTTCCCTCTCTAGCTGATCAGGATGAAAGCCAGTTAGTGGAAATTATATACATATATGTACATAGATACAGTGTGGATCCCTCCAGCAACTGGTGCTTGCACACCACTGGTGCAATCAAAGTATGGGTGGAAATGTGTCCTGTCATGTGAGCTTGTTGAACTTTTGCCTTTTTAGAGGATATATAAAGGACACCTTAATTCCTTGCTCTTGCTCGACAAAAGGATGTATAATGTGCAGTACTGGTTTCTAGAAGATACGCTACTTCTTTTAGTGCTGGGCTTGTTGTGTTGTGTTCTCATCAAGTGGCAAGTAACTGTTTTTCATACTGTTGTGTTTCTCAGCAGTGGTGATGAAATCAGCTCAACGTTCACAAGACATACCCCTCCACCTACTGTGACTTCCTAAAGCAACTATGTCAAGTGTGGCTGTAGTGGAATGGCAAGGTCATTTGGGCATCTTTGCTGTATGTGGGCCTTGGATTCAGGAGGAACAGAAATTGCATTTCATTCTAGAGTCCCTCATTTGCACTTCAAGCAAAGCATTCCTATTTCATGTCTACATTGTCACATACAATCAACAACACCTAACTCAATAACCCTATAGGAAATCTCTGCTGGTGTAGAGTTCTGTAGCAAACTGACAATGGGAAATATTCTCCGTAGTGTTCTTGGTGATCTCGATGTACATGACCAATCATGTATGGATCTGCTTTGTTCCCACCATGGAGAGAAGGCATCATCATAGAATGGTTTGGGTTGGAAGGGGCATTAAAAGATCATCTAGTCCAACACCCCTGTCATGATCAGAGACACCTGCCACTAGACACCCTACTTTCTATGTCTGTGTGATTTTGGCATTTAAATACTCAAGTATCTAATAGGAACTCCAATTTAGATTATGTTTTGGCCATTGTTACTCCATAATAATAGCAAGACATGTGTGTGTACATAAGGACATTGATATAAAGTCTCATGAAAAAGGATCTTCTCCTGTGAACTAAGGTCCAACGGTTACACTTCTGGAGTGTAAAGACTTGAAATCTTCATTATTAATTTTAAATGCATGTTTAGTTTTACAGTTTAGTCTTGTGAAGAATTAAAGTTTTTCTGAAAATGGCAGTGAATAATACAAAACAACCACCACATTTCCTACATTTTTTGTTTTTTTAATTTCACCATATTTCTATAAGTGATGACAGCATATATGTCAAATATTTCCAGGGTGATGTAAGCCACTTTGCCTTTACCCAAGTCATTCAGAGGACATAAATGCAAAGAGAGTGAGTTAATTTCATAAGTCATTGATGACAGCATAACCACTGAGTAGCACAGAAAAACACAGCAACAAGGCAATTATATGTTGTCATCACTAACGTGTGAAAATACCTTTTTAATTTTCCCTCCTCCAGCCAGGACCATATTCTTATTTACAGCACAGAAGATTTACTCTATAATTCAATGTGTCACTTCAGGGAATTTGTAGAAAGAAAGTAAACAGAGACAGACATTTGACATTGCCCAGAATGTGAAATAGGCCTTTTTCTGGAGCAAATCTCTATATGTATTTTTAAACAAGAGTGAATTACTATTTGAATGAATCTAAAGGGAAGGAAAAAAAGACTTCTAGGTGCAGTTTAAGCTGAGTTTCAGTTTCTGTCATCAAGAAATTGGAAACTAGTGGCATCCACAAGTGAATGTTTATGAGGAGCAAACTGTAATCATATTAAATATTTATAGAGTAGTGACTGGATGGCTACCAGCTGTAATATAATACAGAACCTTTAACCTCTGAGTGACCACTTTCAGTCTGAACTCAGTCAGTTGTGACTAAAGGTTGCTGCCATATGACAGTTATCAGTGGCCTACGTGAAGTGTGTTGCTAGTCCTGAGGTAACTCCAGGTGAATAGATGGTGATCCCTGTGGGGCAGAATTGGATCAGGTCAGCAAGAGAGCACAGGGAACATTTCTTTGAAGCAGCTGTGTTTTTACTCCCCTGAGTCAGATACCCAAACGTATGCGAGCAACGCATTGCCTTTCTTTACATGCACATGATACAGTGAATCTACAACCTAAGTGTCGCTGCTCTGAAATTGCTTAACAACACATACACACTTACTAGTTTTCTCTGCACCAATGTGATTGTATGTGGTTTAAAATTCCTTATACTGATATGCTAGCTTTATTGTTTACTGTAACGTGTATATGGATATTGGTGGCTGGATAAAACTTATTCAATAGTATGAATATATCTAGATGTTTAGATAAACATAGCATAGAAGTTCACAGTAGATAATTATTTAACTTTTAATCTGCTCCTTTTAATACTAACCTGCTCATTTATATTGGAAAAGCAATAGCTTTTTAAAAGCAAAGTGGTTTAAAATGA
>JANHGN010010521.1:0-10000 GCA_024605025.1 Megaceryle maxima | reverse complement strand
TTATAATCTTGCAGACTAATTAAGACAGTGGCCATATTTTATTTAACATAATTTAGATAGACTACTGTATAGGATTTTTTGATGAAACCATCAAATAGTGATATATTCTGCAATAATAATAAGATATAACAGGTGCACATCTCTAAAAGTATTTAGAAAATATATTATTTTAATTGTACTAAACCATACTGAAAGTAATATCAGAACAGTGTATTGCATATTGATTCAGTATTTGATTATTTTACCATTTCAAGGTTCCTTTTTTTTTTTTCCTAAGACAAAATATAATGCATACATTAAAATTAAATTAAACCATTCTGCAAAACGGATGAATACTAAAAAAACATAGGCTTTCATTTTCTTCAGGGACATTGAATAATGATACTTTCACTCTTCATATTTATGAATTACAGTATAGTATACAGAGTGGCAGCATATGGAGGTTGAATCATTTTCTGCACAGCTGTGCCCTGATATTGCTGTCGACAGCAAAGCATTGTAAAAAAAAAAAAAAAAAAAATTAGTACTACAGTTCTTAAGGCTATACTGAATATTTTTTCAATATGTTTTTATTGGATAATTGTGTATTATAAGAATTTTTTGTCATATGCCATGTAAGCTGAAGGTGGTTAAAGTACATTTATCTGAAATGTAGTTATCATATCTTCTAAGTAAAATTTGGACTGAAGAAGGAAATATTTCATATGTGAAAACCAGCTAACATGAACCCCCCTATTCCTATCATCCTTCATATTCCAACAGAGGTAATACATGAGACATGGGCAAATATGTGTTTGTTCAATATTTCACCAACTTACGTTAGAGAAAATCATAAACATAATGTATGCTCATTCCAGCCTGCCTAATATTCTTCTGAGCCTTTGTGGAGATGCCTGCTGTAAATTTTTCTGTTCCCATGAGGCCACAAGCTGAATTCATTTTGTGTTTGGTGCATTCTCACAAGTTACAAGTTGGCAGACACCAGATGGTGCTAGGGAGACAACTGTCAAAAATCTGTACAAACTCAAGTCAAACAGAAGTTAATAGTGTCTGAGGTTGTGCTGTTGAGTGGGTGTATGTTGTTGGGTAGGCGGATCTTCCTTTTGTTGCAACAGTTAATATCCTTGCAAGTATGTCCTCTTGGGCTATTCACTCTCTTCAGTGTGACTTGAATAATTCAATTTTCAATTTCCCATTATTCTTTAGCTTGGTAAGTAAAAACATGTAGAAAAGTAAGGAAATTCATTAGTTAATGTCCATTAGTTATCTCATTCCTTCACATTTTTCTGTGTTAAGCTTTAGCTGCGTGAGGTAGGAGAAGCAAGTTGCTCTTGCGTAGACTACATATAGCGTGTGTAACAATGTATACAACATATAGAACACATCACAGTTATTTTTAAAATTATCTCACAGAATTTCTATCAACAAGTATATTAGATTCCTTTCATGGCAGTGACAGGTAATGAAAAGATTGATATTTCTTTTTGAGAAAAAAAAAAAGAAAAAAAGAAAAAAAGAAGGTCCTGCACCACTGGATATCTATTTGTTGATAAGACTACTTTGAGAATGTCACATCTGCAACACTTATAGTCTGGAATTCTGAGCATCTCACATGAGTCAGAAGAGGTTTCCTGGTAGCCTGCATCATAGTAGTTGTGCATTATATGCAGTCCAATTGTAGGGTACCCTCACTTCAACAAAAATATTTTGCATCATTTCCTGTAAAGCCATAATCCACCTGAAACAAACATCCTGGAATGTAACTGAAGCTTGCTGAACAAGTGTTTTGTTTCTAAATACTACAGCACGTCATACGGGTTATCAGATTTACTTCTTTCTCTTGAGGATATGAATCTTTCCAACCAATGGCATGTGCAGCCATTGGTACCACAGAATTTTTTGCCTGTAGTATAGGGTTACATTTTAAACTGAATGTGATAGTCCTTTTAGACTCTTCGTTGTGATTTGGGCTTTCTGATACTAGAAACAGCTATAACCCTGTTTGGTAGTAAAATATATTTTCTGGCTAAGCATCTAAAGGACCCATGGAAGGATGAAATTGACTGGGTAGGGTTTGTTTGTTTTTTTTTTTTAATTTCCCATGTTTTGTTCAAGAGTGTGTCATCTCTGAAAACCTGTGCATGCAGAGGAGGACATTTTTATGGAGAGAAGCTTTCATAAAATGAAATCAGCATTCTTGTATCTCTTTGTTAGTTCTCCTGTTTGCTATACAGGATCTTGTATGACTGTTAGAAAAGCAGTTATCAGTCAAATTTATGATGTAGGAGTTGGTTCTAATATAATCAAAATTATACTTATGTATCTATCACCTATTTTCAGAACAGTAACTTCTGTATTCCAAGAGAGTCCAGGTAATGTGAGCTATTTTGGTGTCCTCATGTTGCAGAGAGTGGATTAAGTAATACTGTAACATCTTTGACTTGGTTGCAGCTTTATTTAAGGCTAGACATCTAAATTTAATTACATTACATGTGGAATGTCTGTCAGTGTTGGGAACGACAGTAGGTATCCATACATTCTGGACCTCAGGGAGCTGATATCTCAGCATATGGACTTAATTTAAACAGACACTCAAGTATCTGTGTTTTACATTTACAAACAGACAGTACCTGAGAACAGACTCCTGTACAGGGAATCCTTGTAAATGTGACAGGAAGCTGTACTGTACAAGTCATCTTTGTTTTGCTCTATTAAAAAGTCAGCACTTTCTAATGGAAACCACATGGTACTATGGTGGTTTTGTTATCTTAAGCACAGAAAAGAACTGCAATATGTGCTGACAAATGTGAACTCTTTATGCTAATATATTGGACAGCCACAGCTTCGAAGACCATGTATTTAAGAAAATTGAATGATATAGAATCTTTGAATGGTAAGATTATAGGAAAATTCAACTTGGAAGAGACTTCAGAAGGTCTCAGGTCCAACCTACTGCTCAAAATGGGCTCAGCTATGAGGTGAGAACAAATTATGCAGGGCTTTGCCCAGCTTATTATGATTTCTTGCAATCAAGTGCTTGATTCTCCTCATGATGATTCTCCATTCTAAAGCTGCCTTGTTCCAAGTAATGTCTGTTGACTTTCAGCCTGTCATCCGGCACTATTGCAAAAAAGCTTGACTCCATCTTATTCCTGTAGCTCCCTTCCTTACTGGAAGGCTGCTGTGAGGTACCTCCAAAGCCATCTCTTCTCCAGGCATGTTAAGCCTGGGTCTGTCAGTCTCTACTCCCAGGTCAAGAGCTCCAGATCCCTGACGAATACCTACTGATTAATTCATTCAAGTTTATCTTTGTATAGTTTTTCTTTTGCTGCTGGGGAACCCAGAACAGGACACAGATGTGATCTTACAAGTGATGAGTGAAAGAGGAAGAACAGTTGTCTGCCTGCACTCCTGCTAAAGCAGTCCAGGATGCTGTTGGCCTTTTTTGCCACCTGGGCACAGTGCTGGATCATATTCAACTTGCTAGAAGCTGCAGGCTGTTTTCGGCAGAGCTGCTTCTCAGGCAGCCCATCCACAGCCTCTATCAGTGCAAGAGCGTTTTCCTTCCTAAGTAGAGGACTTGGCCTTTGTTCCTGTAGAGTATCATAAGGTTCATGTCTGTCCAGTGGTCTTGGTTTCACTGGGACAGAATCACAAACCTGCCGTGGTCTGCAGGCCATTAGCAGTCTGGAGTCAGCCAGGGCAGCTGACCCCAGTTGGTTACAGGTGTGTCCCAGACCATAAACATCATGCTCAGTATGAATGTGGAAGTGTGTTGAGGATAGGAGATGCTTCTACCCATCCCTGGAAGAACTGCATTCTTGGGTTTTTTGTGACCATGTTGTGTTCACTGCGGTGAGTGTAACTTTTTTTTTTTACTTTATACTGTCATTGGTATTAGTTTTGCTGTTTTAATTTAAATTAAATCCAGTTTCATTTCAACTTGTGAGTCTTCTGTCCTTTTTCTGATCCTCATCTTGGCTGGGGAGGGATCATTGAGTGATAGAACAACTGTGATAGTTCAGCCCTGAATATGGGCTAAACATAGACACTGTTCCTTCAGTGTGCTGAGATCCCCTTGAATAGCAGCCCTGCTCTCAATTCTATTGACTTATGTCATCGTCCCCTCCACCCCCCCAGGTCTGGTGTCATCTGGAAACTCGATGAGTGCACTCTGTTGCCTTCTCTGGGTTGTCATTTAAGATATTAAAGAGGAGAGGTCCCAGTACAGACTTCGGGGGTACTACAGTGAAGGAAAAAGCCCATGGAGCCTTAAAGATATAAGTTATTTAAATATTTTTAGGATATTTTGAATTCATGCTGGTGGCATTAATCACCAAGTTTACTTCTAAATTTGGGACTCTACCCATAGTTATTAATATATGATGAATGTGATTGCGCTCCCATGAAGAGGCAAAATGGTTAATGGAAATTAGACTGTTTTTCTCATTCTTAAGTAGACATTTTGGTCAGCTGAATAGCTAGCTAGCTGTGCAGAACATTTCACTTTGGTTTACTGCTTAGGTCTCCAATTGATATGAAGCTTAGACATCTAATACACATTTTAGTACTTATGGAAGAAGTATAAACTAAAAGACATAAAATAATTTATTAAAAATATTTCTTAAGATTAAAATAAATAATTTAGGAATAGTATTTTAGTGAATTTATTCAGGGTGTGAAGCATTTTGCTACTGATGTCAGTGCGCTGACAATATTGTGTGTTGCCAGTCAAATAAAGGATGCTTTATTACCTCCTTCTTATTTTTCACAGGTATTTTCTTCCTGATTCAGTTTAATAACTTTTGAGTTTTCCATTCAGTTAAACGGTGGAATACATAACTTGCCAGTACTAAGGTGGGTGACGTGACCAGATGTTTCAGCATTGATGAAATGCTAAACAGTATTCATAGAATGGCTGGGGTTGGAAGGGACCTTTAAAGGTCATGTAAAATTGTTGCTCCCCTGGAGCAAGCAGGGACATCTTTAACTAGATCTGGTTGCCCTGTCCAACCTGATCTTAAATGTTTCAGCTATGGGGCATCTACGATTGTATGGAATTGTTTTATTTAAAAAAAAATCAGGAATTTTATTTACCCAGAAGAGTTTATTACAGCCAACTAATTTTTGGTGTTCATCACATAATAATTAAAAATGCATATGACTTCTGGGCATGATTTGTTAGCCTATGACTCCTGTAAAAAATGGTAGTTCCCCCAGCCACATTTTAAAGATGAAAGATTGCATAAATCAAAGATTCATAAACCTAGTTATGGAGTGTCATCAGAAAATTAAGGACAGAATAAAAGATTATCTGTGATGGTTCAGAAGAAAAAAAGCAATGAAAGGAAGGGCAAACAGGACTACATCAAATTTGTCACTTATAGTGATGTGATGTGGGCAAGTCTTTGCATCTGTTCCCCTACACACTATATGCTACAAGCACTGCAGTTCTCCCTACCAGAAGTGAGCAAAGGTTTATAATGGTGGCATAAAAGTAAGTAATTTGGGTTTGCGTGCTCACCAAAGTTTTCTAGTTTTCTTCTGAGTTAGGTTGGTTTTGTTAAGGTATTGTTTGTTTGTGTTTTCTTAACAATAATACTTTTATCAGAAACCTAATGCTAATTGTTTTAGTGAACTAAGTACTAGATCGCTACATGGAAAATAAAATGCAAAACATAATATAAAATATAAAGGGGGGTTTTTTCTGAACATTTTTATTTGTATCACATGATTATGAGCAAATTATGGTTATCTTACCCACAATTTGGATCCAGCTTCTAAAATTGCTTCTGTACATGTGTGTAAACTATGCATGCATTTATAGCTATATTAGTATATATAAGGTAAGATAACTTCTTCTATATTTAGACCCATTTATTTTCAGAATCACAACTGTGCTTGATTAAACTCCAAATGGCCTAAAATAATTTGAGGTTTATTCCCAAAGTTTGTTTACTATTTGAGATCAGTTTTATAAAGATGACAGAAACTCCTTAAACCAGATATATATACATATTTTAGTAAATATTCAGAAGATTAGCACGCAAATTCATTTGGCTACTTCAGCTTGTTTATGTTAAAGTAACAAAAAACCCCAAACAAACAAACAAAAACCCCAAACAAACAACTAAACACAATAAACAAAGAAACAAAATCCTTAATAGCCTATCCTAAACTTGAGATAAAAGTGAGTTAATTAGCATTTGTTATTATTTAATATTGCTGTTTATGTAAGCATACTTCTTGTTTTTAAAATATGGTTTAGTCCTTTTATATAATTTTCTTATTGCAATTAATGAGATGTTCCTTTACTGAGCTGTTCTGTCTTTGGAAAAGTTCAAAGTTGCACCTTTAAGGTGAATGCTGACACATTATTTTTAAACTACAAGTGTTATACAAAGATAGCATGATTTGCTTTGCAAAAGTAGAATATTAACAAAACCTAATGATTGTAAATTAGGAGATGAACTAAGAAAGAGAACCTAGCAAGTTTTAACTTGGACAAATTGGACAGAGAAGAACTGCAATTCTGACAATATGAAATTGTATTAACAAGGAAAAAAAGGTATATGAATGTATTTTGCTTACAACATGGTCTGTAACTGCAGTTTATTGACTCTGCACAGGAATTTATCCAAACCTCATTCTTCTTTGAATGTAGTTGCTCCTTCAAGCTGCTTCATGTCTATTTTCAAAAGCCTTAAAATACCACAATCTTCTCATAGAAGTAGTCAGGTTTGTTTCAGTAGAACTTGGGCCTAAATGGGCAGAGATGGAAAAATCTGTAATTAATGTTATATCTGAGTGTGTGCTGCATTGTTTTCTAATGATGTCTAAATGTCTACTTTATCTTTTTTTTCCTTTTCAAGACAGAAGAAAGAGTGAAATACCAACTCCATTATCCAAAGATGGGATAAACCAGTTAGGCTTACAGAAATCTGCGCAAACAGAAGGGGTGCATCTGAGGGTGCTGATGGAGCTGGCTGGCATCATTGCAAGGCTTTTGTCTAACCTCTTCAAAAGGTCATGAATCTTGGAAGAGGTTCCTGTTGTCTGGAAAAAAACCCCAAATGTCAGACCCGTCATTACAAACAGCAAGAAGGAAGATCCAGGGGACTATGAGCTGGTCTGCCTCACCTTGATGACTAGATAGATGATGGAATAAATCCACCTGGAAGCTGTTTTCAGATACTTGAAGGACAAAAATGTGATTGGGAGCAACCAACATAGATTTAACATGCACAAATCATGTTAGACCAACCTTTTATGATGAGGTGAGTGCTGATGCTGTGGACAAAGGTGGTGAGGGAGAGCAGTGGATGATGTATAACTTGACTTTAAGAAGGTCTTTGACACATCCTTACAAAGTGTCCAAATGGACAAATCACCAAATGGATGGATAATGAAGTAGATGGAAAATGGGTTGGACTGACAAGCTCAGAGTTGTGATTAGTGGTGCTAAGTTTATCTGATGGTCAGTAGTAAGTGGCATCCTTCAGGGATCAGATACTGTTCAGTGTCTGCATGAATGGCCTGGCTGGTGAGACAGAATGTGTTCTCAGCAAGTTTGCTCATGTTAACACAATGAGAGAAGTGGTCAATACACTGGAGGGTAGAGCTGCTGTTCAGAAGGACTTGGTCAGGCTGGAAAAATGTGTTAAACAGGAACCTCATGAAGTTCAACACAACTATGCCTGTGGAGGAGTAACCTCATACAACAGTAGAAACAGATGGCAGGCCGATTGACTGAAAAAGCAGCTTTGAAAAAAACCCCACAACTTTCAGAGCCCTGGTGGACATCAAGTTGAATGCTATTCAGGATCAAGGTCAGCTGCATCCTGAGCTCTTTTATTAAGAATGTGGTCAGCATGTCCAGGGACATGATCCTTCCCTGTTTCACGTTTGTAAGAGTGCATCTGAAGCACGATGTCTGGCTTTGGGCTCCCCATTTCAAGAAAGATATTGTCATACTAAGGTAAGTCAAGTGAAAGGTGACCAAGGTTATCAAGGAGGTGGAACACATGATGGATGAGGACAGGCTGAGGAAACAAGGTTTGTTTTGCCTTAACAAGAGAAGGCTCAGGGGATTCATTTCTCCTGTCTGCAGCTACCTGAGTGGATGGAGCCAGACTTTTACCAGAAGTGCGCAGTGATAGGATGGGAGGCAATGGACACAGATTGGAACTTGGGAGTTACAATAAGTTATAGGGGAAAACTGTTTTTACCATAAGAGTTCTCAGAGCCTGAAACTGGTTGCCCTGAGAGTTTGTAGAATCTCTGTCCTTGGAGGCATCTGAGACTTAACTGGACACATCCTTGAGCAACCTGTTGCAGTTAAGAGTCTAACTTTAGGCAGGAGGACATCAGTCCCTTACAGCCTAAATTATTCCATGATACTATTATTTTGTGAATTGATTTTGGTCATTAACACTTTGTTACAGGAACTCTTTAAACAACAATCTTTAAGACTGCAGGTAATTCACTGTGAAAACTGACTGGAGCTGCCAAAGTGCTCAAGACATATACCAAAGAATGCACCATCTTGTCAGCTTTGTCAGGATAGGAAAGCTGAACAGACTGTAACAGCAAAGTGTGATTGCAACAGTAGATAGTGTGAAACCATAATTTAAACAAACCACATACAAGGCAAATGTCTCTTCCAAAATAGGCATATTTCATTTTGTTAAATTTAGCTGTCCTAAACTAACATCCAATTCTTTGCTTTGGAAAACACTCCTGTGTTTCTGACACTGGAATTGAGTGTACCTTCAGCAAATTTGTTGTTGACACCAAGCTGTGTGCTGCAGTTGACATGCTGGAGGGAAGGGATGCCATCCAGAGGGACCTTGACAGGCTGGAGAGGTTGGCCTGTGTTAAATTCATGAGGTTCAACAAGACCAAAGGCAAGATCCTGCACATGGGTCCAGGCAATCCCAAGCACAAATATGTTTAATGAGTGGATTGAGAGCAGCCTGGAAGAGGAGGACTTGGGGTTGTTGGTAAATAAGGTGCTCAACAAGACCTGGCAATGTGTGAGTGCAGCCCAGAAAGCTGATTAGTTCCTGGGCTGCATCAAAAGAAGCGTGGCCACAAGGTTAAGGTAGGTGATTCTGCCCCCCCACTCCGTTCTTGTGAGACCCCACCTGAACTACTGCATTTAGTTCTAGGGCACCCAGCATAAGAAAGACATGGAGCAGGTCCAGAGGAGGGCTGTGGAAACAATTAGAGGTCTGGAACACCTCTCGTATGAAGACAAGCTGAGAGAGCTGAGGTTGTTCAGACTGGAGAAGAGAAGGCTCTGAGAAGACCTTATACTAGCCTTGCACATTCTTAAAGGTGGCCTAAAAGAAAGCTGAGGAGGGACTTTTTACAAGGACATGTAGTGATAGAACAAGGGGTAATGGCTTCAAATTGGAAGATGGTAGATTTAGATTAGATGTAAAGAAGAAGTTCTTCAGTATGAGGGTGATGAGACACTGGATCAGGTTGCCGAGAAACATATGTTTCTAGAAACATAGAAATGTCTGGGTTGGAAGGGATCTCTAGAGGTCATCTAGTCCAAACCCCCTGCTGAGAGCAGGGACATCCACAACTAGAGCAGGTTGCTCAGAGCTCTGTCAAGCCCCACCTTGAATGTCTCCAGGGATGGGGCCTCAACCACCTCACTGGGCAGCCTGTTCCAGGGCTCCACCACTCTCGTGGTAAAGAACTTCCTCCTTATTTGTAATCTAGATCCACTCCTTTCTAATTTAAAACCATTATCCCTTGTCCTTTCATTCCAGGCCTTTGTAAACAGGACCTCTCCAGGCTTTTTATAAGCTCCCTTCAGGTACTGGAAGGTGGCTATTAGGTCTCCCCGTAGCCTTCTCCAGGCTGAACAATCCCAGCTCCCTCAGCCTGTCCTTGTAGGAGGGGTGCTTCAGCCCCCTGATCATCCTTGTGGCCTCCTCTGGACCCGCTCCATCAGGTCCATGTCCTTCCTGTGCTGAGGGCTCCA
>JANHGN010010520.1:2920-25196 GCA_024605025.1 Megaceryle maxima | reverse complement strand
CCAGGCTCTTTTCAGTGGTGCCTGTGATAGGACAAGAAGTGATGGTAGCAAGGGGAACACAGGAGGTTCCACCTCAATGAGAGGAGAAACTTCTTCACCATGAGAGTGACAGAGCCTGGAACAGGCTTCCCAGAGAGGTTGTGGAGTCTCCTGCTCTGGAGACTTTCCAGACCCATCTGGATCTGTTCCTGTGTGGGCTGCCCTGGGTGACCCTGCTCTGGCAGAGGGGTTGGACTGGATGCTCTCCAGAGGTCCCTTCCAACCCCTACCAGTCTATGATGCTATGATATCTGCACCGTCCTTGGACAAGAGCATGAAAGCAAAGAAGGAACTGGAAAAGGTTTTGAAACTGTCAGTGGCCATTCTTGCAAGCTTCTATCAACTCTGTCTTCCTTTAGTCCCTCAAGGGAAAGAAGAATTGTGATAGAAGTCATTTACTTTTCCCAAAGTGAGGATTAGAGATGCACGGAAGGATGCGGCTTTGACGTGACTGATGTTGATTTGATGGGATTGATGTTGGGAAGATAAGAAGTAAAAAGACATACACAAAAAACAGGAGGTTTTGTTTTGCTTATATCTCTCCTGGCAGAATTAATCACTTGAATGTAAAAGAGGCAAACTATTATGCAAAGACATTTCTGAAGTACCCAGCTTGACAGAGGAGGTTCCATTACACCAAGGCAGGAGGCCCCCCCAGCCCCTCCTCATGTTGTCAGGCCACACTATGACCCCTCAGCAGCAGGGCAAGACAACAGGAGCTTTGGCTGGCTACTGAACCCTCAGCAGCAAATCCATGCCCAAGAAATGGTTACTGCCACGGCTAAGAAACCCTTGTCACCTTCAGGACTGAAGCACAACCTTAGTTTCCAATTACCTGTATTTCCTTAAATTAAAAGGAATATAATTGCCAGAAGATACTTGACGCATTGAGTAAGTCAGTAAACTTCCATCTCAAATATCATGCAAAATTTTACTTGAAATAGCAAATATCTTGTGTATATATATATATACACACATGAAAATAAAACTTGCCCTAGAAGTCCTATAAATGCTTGCCACAAGAAATGTTTTGGTGGTGTTTGATTTTTTTGGCTTTTGGTTGTTTGGTTTGGGGTGGGTTTTTTTGGTTGGTTGTTTTTTTTCGGTGGTTGTTGTGTGTGTTTGTTTGGGGTTTTGTTTATGTTTAGTGTTACAGTCGCCAGGGGTTACGACATGCAGCTCAGACTCCAGGATGACAGGTTTGAGGAGCCTCAGGAGAGATCAAGGGAAGGAAAACAAGGGGGGTTTGTGCAGAAAGACCAGAGAAAACACAAGACTCATTGGAAACTGTAATCCTTAGAGTTTAAGGATACAACACTTCACACCCACTCCCCAACAGAGTGAATTAGAGATAAGCCACTGACAGCGATGATTGATTCCCTTTGTTTGCAGCCCCATCCCCTTGATGAGGCTCCAGCAAAGAGGACAGGGAGACAAGGCCTCCTGCTCTTCTGGCTGAGCGGAGAAAAAGCCCCCGGCTGTCATCATGGACATCTGTGAAGGTCAGTAGAGCTAGAAATGGGGTGAAACCCCCCAGCACAGTTATTTACACCACAGGCATGATGGCTGAAGCACTGAGAAGCAACTGTAATGCCCCTCAAAATCTATAGACATCCAATTTCCCCTCCTGTCATTGAATACTGGTGTGATATTAGATGAAAATGTCTCCTTGTTTCAGTTTTTTTTTTTCCTGGGTTTTTGGTTTTGTTTTGGTTTTTTTTTTTTTTTTTTTCCTTTCAAGAATTGTTCACATCTCAGATTTTCTGAGAGCTTTGCATAGACCACCTCATAAATCATAAATGCTAGTTCAGTCTGTTTCATAACTAGATTCTTTATGGTTGTGAGCAACACTGGTGCCCTAATTTCTAACTGTTACACTTGACTAACAGCAGATCTTTCCAAAATTCAAGTCTTTATTTTGTAGTTATGGTCAGTCACATGCTCCAGTAATACCTGAGGATCAGGCAAGATTGGGTCACTGTGTTAGGTATCTCAAAAAACTCTAAACCATCCTAGTCCTCAAAGCACCTACCAACCACTCCTCACCCACTATGCAGTATCCTATAAACACCGAAGCATTGAACCTGAAAAAAAAAAAGTACATATGGACATGACTCATGAAAACTCTGTGTGCATTTTTGTGCCTTTTAGAAACTTCCCAAAAATGAAAGCACCTACTTAAGAGCACTTCAACTTTTTGAAGAAGTCTTTTATCAGTAATTAATCAGAACCAGAGTTCATCATCACTTTCAGAAATGCCTTTTAGCCTAAAGAAGTGATATTTACACAGTCATGCTCTCTGCTGTCCTCTCTCTCCTGCCCAAGTGGCTTTGGAATCCAGTGGCTAGTTTGTTTCTACAAGCTTTATGAAAGTCAGCAGATGGGGATCCCAAACAGGTGTGCCCACCAGGGGAAAGAAAAAGGGAAAGCAGCTTTGCTCGGTCTCGACAAGCAGACTGGTCAGCAAGACCTACAATGCTCATGCATCCACCCCAGCTACTGCATGTTCTGTCATCCCTGCTGGGAGAAGTGTTGGGGAAAGGAGGAGCTCTCGCAGCAGGGAGACCCTTCATGGCACAGGTCACCCCTCCAGAGCTAAAGCCTTCATTGTCTGCATTTCTTTTTTTCAACCCCCTTAACAAAAGTTGTAGAGGGCCTCTGTACAGCTAGCCTGCTGTCCTGGAAATGATGGGTCAGCTCCACCCCAAACACTGATGAGAGATACCCGAAGGTGAAGTTTCAGTGAATCAACAGATTTGGTTTCTCAGAAATACTCCTAAGATTTGGATACAATGCCCAGGGGTATCACATTCCCCTCCAACACACTAATGTACCAACTGGACTCTGTTGGACTAAGTAGAGAGGGCCATGTCTTGAAGGGATGGTAAAGGGTAAAATCCCCCCTATCCCAGTTACAGAAATAGGTCTCTCTGCTCCCTTGGAAGCTCACAAACCACTGCGTTAGCTTGGGGATGAATAGCCCACAGCCACAGAACAGCTGAGCCATGCAACTGTGCTGACTGCCTCATCTAAAGCTGTGTCAGCGGCCGTCAGCTTTCCCTCCTCGGTTAACCAGAGCCAGCAAGCTCCACAGACCAGCCCACAGAGATCACTTCACATTATTTCCATGACTTATCTCTTATTATACACCAGCACTTGGACACGTTTTCTACTCGGACACCATCTCTCCAATTTTAGGAGGCAAGGTCTTGCTTACCTCAACACCACCCACAAACACACCCAGCACAACCACCAGAGCCAAAAGGCAATTGCAGGTGCTACTGCACAGGCAGGCAGCGAAGACAACTCTTCAGCCATTTTTCCACTTTGTGGGAATACAAAGCTACAGCATCACACTGGCTGTCTGAGACACCTATGGCAGCAGAGCCATCTCCACAGGCAGGTGTCCTGTCCATCACAGGAAAAGCTTCAGGCAGTGTGCTGGCTACTACACTGCGTTGTGAGGAAGGAAAAGGTGGCATGGATAGCGTACCTTCCACTTCTCCTTTTACATCAAATTTCTCACGAGATCCTCTTCCTCAGACACAGCCCTTGTTGCTTTGCTACTTCTCTCACAAAGCAGATGTCTCTTCTATACGTATCGCATTTGTTTACTCACTCAAACAGCTCAGCCAACCCACCTGACGTAATGCAAGTGCACCTGTACTCGCGTGTACAAACCGCTCCTTACTCTGCCGTCACCCAGCGCTGCTTTTAACTCCTTCCAACAGCAAAGCATAAACCAGGGAAAAGTGATTAGTTACAGAAGCAGAACACCAAGTCCTTTCCATCAGCCTGCCTCCTAAGTCTGAGCTTTTAAAGGCTTTCCTTAAAACTTTCTGCTTAACTTTCTCATACATTTTGGACAGCTTCCACTAGCACACCGACCTCTCTGCTCAGGCTAAGACTCCACTGCTGTTGGGACGCGCACTGGTCAGGGTCTGACTGCTCTAGCAAGGACAGACTAACACCTGCATGGAAATGCCTGCTGAGAAACCACCACTGCTCTCCACCAAGGAGAGCTTTCAAAGCCCATCAGAGATGCATGAATAGGAGCAAGTTCAATTCCACTTCAGAATCATATTCCCAAATGAGAAGGCGGCTATGCGCACATCTGCCTAGGGATGCTAATATGAGCAAACTGCTTGTGCTAACATGGTATGTATAAACTTTGGGCCTCTCATGTGTCATGCAGGTGTGAAAAGGCAGCCACAGATGAGACAGCTCCTGCCTGTACACAAAAATGAAACCCTGCTGTGCACCACACTGTGCTCTCAGTGAGACAACGCTGAGAGCATGCAGGAGTATTTCTGGCATGGAGCAGCTTTGATCTTGGCCTATAACAGATTTTTTTAAATGCCTTCCTGCTGTTGTAATGAAAACTCAGGAATGTAAAATCATAGGCTGTATAAAAGGATTTAAGATGTTAACATTAAGAATAAAGGGCTGAAGATTCTGTTCTAAAGGTTTCCTATTGCTTTTCTCTTTAACTTGTTACAATAAAGGCTCTCTCCTCAGCTAAACAGCTGCTTATGTACACTTGTAACAGAAACTTTACATTTACCTCTTCTGTTTTTAAGCTTTTTGCTGTTTCTCAGCTATAGACTTTACCAGACATTCTTGCCACTAGTTATTGCCTCCGGGTCATTATAAATTTTTACTTTTTTTTTTTTTTTTTAAACAGTAAGATTCTTCCAAAGATAGATAGAGACAGAGTAACACAATAACCTTCATCCTGGAGCCTGCTGTTTTGTGTAATGATCCCTGGCCATTAAAACATTTTAATGTTTTCACGGTTTAAGTCAAGCAAGCTTTTTCTCCACCCGCACCTGGATTTGAAGGCATAGCAATGACATCCACAGATGGTTTTGATCGGTCTGATACCAGGGGAGGGAAACATGTAGTATGACCTCCAAACCTCATTGCCAGGTCAGATTTCTGTTTCTGGAGTCAGATTTATTTTCTTTTAAAGACGTCAAGGGATGCCAGGAAGCAACTGGCCATTTTTGGCTCCATAAAATCTCCAAGTTATATCTTGATTAGAAATCATAGCCAGCAACATATATGGATTACTTGTTAGTTTTTACAGAAGCTGTATTATGTGGATGGAAAGGTTTTCCTTTCTCAGGAGGCATCCTAGTCAAAGTTTTTTAAGAAAGTGCAAGGGACTCAACCCAGAGAATCTTTCCACATGCAGTCTAGGCTACGTTTTCAGGAATTTCAAGATTTAACAGATGCCTTTCAAAAATGTAGTTTACTTCTAGTGAGTTATAAGGGTCCAATACTGACCATATTCTACTGTAAGGCACTACACCCAAGGGAGAGCATTATGCTACAGCCTCTTCAGACAGATATAATAAGATCCATCTCCTTGAAATTCAGTTACAGTAGTAAATAGTTGTGAACAGGGCACAGGAGATCCATCTCACTTCCAAAACATGAACATACTGAACAGCCTCGTAACTGTTTTACTCATTTCAGTCATTAAGTAATTGCTGGTATTTACCTCACTTCGATGTCTTAAGGCATCCCAGATTAAAGGGTTGTTAGCCTCAAGGTTACTCTTCAGAGCACTGCAGACATACAGGAGAAGAAGAGATTTGTCTTGCTATGCTTTTTTTGGGGTCTCTCTTTGTTACTAAAGAAAAGCAACCTTTGTAGATTATGGAGGGACTTTTTGCCACGGGTGTTTTCAGTTTGATAGCACGTGGGCTCTATCTGCCCCATCAGCGTGTGCAGGAGCACAGAAATCACCCAGTGGGTCTCTCTATTCCAGGCCAACGCAGCGTGTGCTCTATAAGCCCTTCGTGACAGGCTCTTAAGATTAAAAACAAACAACCAAAACCCACCAAAACAAACCAGAGCTGAAAGTCTGCTATAGTCAAAGAACAGGGGTAAGAAATTGTATACCCTCACTTTTTGAAACATGATAGACTAAGCCCTAAACACAAAGCTTAAACACAGGGTGCATCAATCAGTTCGTGTCGCCAGCTACAGAGAAGACAGCCATCGTTGGAGGAAACAGTTGTGCAACTTCACATGTTCCACCCTGTGTAAATCAGTAACAAGTATGAGAACCTACATAGGTGCTTGCAGGCGTGCATGAACAGAGAGGCAGGCTTGGAAGGCAAAGCAAGCTACAGCCCTTTCAACCCTTCCCCACCACCCCCAGCCCTTCCTCACTACATTCTGTTCTGATGGCGTGGTCAGTGTCTCCAGGACGTTAAGCATCCCCAAAAACATTCTGGTTGAGGAAATGGCAGGTTTGTGTCTTTGTATGAGTCTTGTCTGAACTCCAGGTCCCAGTCCCACAACTGTGCCCACTTAGAGCCCAGAACAGCGAGGCTCTGAGAGACGGAGGCAACCTGACAGATTCCTAAAGATGCTAAGTGCTCTGTGTAGGTAAATAAGGCAATTCACAAAAGTTGTGCAAACCTCCTTGCGATGCACGGTCCATGCACCAAGTGTATTTAACAGGAGGAAACCTCACAGTGCCAGCTACAGTGTCCCCGCAGCACAGACTGCAGCCCCATTCGCATCCCTGCTATGAGCGCTAGCAAGCAACAGGTAGGATTTGCAGGGTTAGCACACTCTACACTCAGTTTCTTTCAGTATTTCAACCATGTACGTGAATACCTTGTCTTCCTAGGACTACAGTTGCAAGAAAACAGTGCTCTAAGTTACTTTCTGACCTCCTTTTGTATTATTCTTTTTTTTTTTTTTTAAGTGCCAAAAGAGCTTTGCTTTTCTTGAAGAAAAGAAAAAAAAACAAGCCCCCAAGACACACGCTTGACTGGCGAAGAAGCGCCCCTGAAACGCCTACTTCCATTCACGACTTTTACATAAGAGATTGGAGTTAATAAAGGTCCAATAGTTTTGTTTTTCAGATAATGAGGATGAAAAGTTTGGCACATGTTCCATAATATCGATTGCTATGTGACGCACTGCTGGCTGTGTTCACTAAGAGGCATGAGGAGAAAGGAGGAGGAGACCAAAGTCAATTCTATTTGGTTCACTGGGTTTCTTCAGATAAAAAAAAAAAGGGATGCCCAAAGCCTCCCATCATTTCACCTTCCTGTAACATAACCAGCCAGAAAAAGATCCCAAATTCATTACCGTACAAAGTAATGAGAGAGTTTTGATTTTTAAAGTAGCTTAAAGGAGGGCCTGAATGACCTTGTCCCACTTGATCATCGAATTCCTTTCTCCCTGAGGCTCATCTCTCATCAATACATTATCAGTGCACAGACAGTGGTAAAAACATGCTGTACAGCACCAGACAGGAGTGGACAACGCGATTAATCATTCGTACAGCATGGCTCACAAGGTTATTTGCTTTCAGTATAAATAAGCAAGCGGGTCAAGCAACACATCAGCTTTCCAACACCATCCATAGCTTCAGTGAGAAGTTGTACTTTCAACATTCAGTGATTTGTTTACAGTTAGTACCTAGAAATCGTGTGCAGTGTTTTTATTATGTTGTTTCTCACTCACAAAACACACCCCACTCCTGCAAGAATAAGTTTCTCAGGCAGTTCTCAGCCTGCACACAGGGCACAATGGTAAAGATCAAAGATTGTTTTCCTGCCAGCTCTGCGTTTCACATTTCCTGAGCATTAGGCTGTAAAAAATGTTTATGGGAAACTGTAAATATCCATCTACAATGAAGTTGTAAACATCCAAAAAACCCCAAACAAAAAACAAAAACAAACTCCAACCAAATAATAACCAGTAATGTTATCAGACACCTGAGCTACAGTTACAGACACACTATAAATCTTACTCTAAGATGAAAGCAACCCACGGAAAGGAACTGCTCTTGCAGCCGTAACACACCTCAAGCTTAAGATGGTTTAAGAAGTTTATCAAGTCTCGCTATTCTCTTTGCTGTGTTATTAGGATAACCAGGTACAGTATATAAAGCTGTTGACACCTGGAGGATTTACATAGCATGATAAAATGAGATCTCCATTTATTTCTCTATATCAACTCCTAGGACTCGAAATTCAGATCATTTTTCTTGCTTGTCCTAAGCTCATTGACATCTATTTTGCAACACCTTCTGCCCCTTCCAGCGCACTGCTCCTCCACTGCTGTAGCATCATTTCAGTGCCGTTCAGCCAGTACTTGCAGGAAGATCTCCAAGCACAGAAAGCTGTAGCTGCAGGTCTGTGAGGGCTCACTGCCAGAGCAGCGTCACCTGTCCTTTCCCAGGTCACAGAGGACCACAGTGAACAGAAGAGGCGTTCTGCTAACTCCCCCCGCTATAAGTCAAGCTGTCTTTTGTGATGTGCCTCCCTCTTTAGCTGCTTCTTAACCCGCGAGCGGACCTCCTCCAGTCCTACAGAAGCGAGTCCGCTGAGACAGGAATTCCTTCCAATACAACAAAAACCCACCGTTACCCACGTTTTCATCTTTTCCTTCAAAGACAGGAGGCAAAAGCTCTGCAGGAGGTACCGAGTAGAGCCGGCACGTCCCCATGCCACCAAACCCAGCCTGGGGGCAGCTCTCACCGCTGCCCGCGGCATCCCACACCCCGCGGAAGGCAACATCACCGCGGTCACATCTCAGGTGACAAGCGCTTGGCAAGGCCGTGCCGGCTCAGCGTCCCCCCTTCCTCGGGGGGACCTTCCATCCCCACCGTGGCCATTTGGCGGCCGTCCCACCCCACGCGGGGCAGCGGCGCGGGGAGATGCACCCCTAACCCCGCCGGCCGGCCCGGCCGCTTACCTTGTCCGCCTCCGCCGTGCACTTTGACCAGCACCTCCGCCCGGCCGCCGGCTCGCAGCTCCCGCCGGAGGTAAAGCCGCCCCGACACCCTGTTGACCCCCACGGGGGTGTCGCCGGGAGACGCCAGCTCGAACCAGCCGCCCGCCGCTCGGTCGCGGCTTTGCGGAACGGTGAACACCGTGTCGCCCACCCGCGCCCCGGGGGGCAGGCGGGCCGTGTAGCGCCGGGAGCCGGGCCCCGGCCGCCGCTCGGGAGGCGGCACCGAGCGCTCACGCCGCCGCTTCGCCCCGCCGTCCTCCGCCCGCCGGCCGCGCACGGCCAGGCGCAGGCAGCGCGGGGGGCTGCGCAGGGGCCGCGGCCGGCCGTGGTCGTGAGCCGCGACGCAGAGGCGGAGCCGGCGCTGCCCCAGCAACGAGCCCACGGTCAGCACCTGCCCGCTGCGGGGCACCACAAAGAGCAGGCGGCTGCTGGTACCCGGCGGCCAGGGGCGGTAGGTGAGACGCGCGTTGGAGCCCTCGTCGCCGTCCGAGGCTCGAAGCCGGGCCACCTCCGTGCCCAGCGGGGCCAGCTCGTCCACCTCCAGCGGCCGCGCCGGCGGCAGGCGCGGCCGGTGGTCGTTGCGGTCCAGGACGCGGACCCGCAGCAGCGCCTCCCGGGGGGACCGTCCCGCCCGCCGCCGCCGCAGCCGGAGCCCGTACTCGGGCTGCGCCTCCCGGTCCAGGCGCTCGGCAGTGCGGAGCAGCAGCAGCCCCCGCCCGCCGCCCGCCCGCCGCTGGAGGGAGAAGCGGGAGGCGCCGTCGCCCTCCAGCGCCAACTCCCCGGCCGGCTCCCCGGGGCCCAGCAGCCTCCGCAGCGGCACCCGCAAGCCCCGCACCCACGTCCCCGCCGGGCTGTTCTCGGGCACCTGCCCGGAGAAGCGGAGCGGGCGGAGAGAGCCGCCGAGTCCCAGCCCCGCCACCGCGCACAGCAGCAGCAGGATGAGCGGGAGCCACCCGCAGCCTCTTCGTCGCCCCCGGCCCATCCCGCCGAGCCGACCGGGCAGCCTCGCGGAGCTCCCCACTGCGCCGCGCTCCCGCCGAGCTCCCCACGCCACGTGGAGACCCGGCCCGCCCCCGCGGCCGGCCAGAGCCGTGGGCGGGGGCAGCCCCGTCACCCACTCGGGGTAGGCTGGCCTGGCCTGGCCTGTCTCCGCCCTGGCGAGGTTTTCAGCTGCCCCGAGCAAATTCCTCACCTTGCCCAATTCCAGAGCTTTTATTCCCAGTCTCTTCCGCCGCTTGCGTCTAACGCGTCCAGGTGCTGCCTCCCGCGGCTCCGCAGGTGCAGCGGATGCGGAAAAAAGAGCAGAACTTCCCGGGAGGTGGGGAACGGACTTAGGGGAAAACGGGCAACCGCCTGTATGAAAACCGCGTGTATGAGAACACCTAGCCAGGCTGAAAAGGCAACCAGTAAACGAAAGAGGTAAAAACACTGTTGCATAAAGGCGAGAGAGCCTTGGGCTACTTCAGTCGTTGAAAGATCTTCATGACCAAGCAGACTGACTTTTTGGATGTGAACTGGGCTTATATCTTGGAAGTGTGACCTCTCGGGATTGCACGTACAGGTCACTGCTCCTTCAGGGAAGATGTGGTTCTGGCAAAAGGGGGAAAAGCAAAACGAGTCTCAAGAAAAGTCCTGCTACACGTGTGTCAAACAATCCGAGTGGGGGAATCAGTGCACTGGTTATACTGAGATTGATGGAAGCATGAATCCAAGCCAGGCCACTCCAGTATCAATCTCTCCCCCCTGCTCATCAAACCAAACACTACTTATTTTCTCATGGCTCCAAGCACAAGTCCCAGCAGTGCCTTTGATCCCTGCAGATAAACAGGAACAACAATTATCTCCCCTCACACCGTGATGGTAACAGCTTAGGAACGGCCTTTTGCTGAGCCACCCCATGCAGCTGCTCAAACTGTGTTAATATTCTTCAATTAAAATTACTCCCTCTTGCTCTTTTGAACACTGGTTTGCTAGTTCTGGTAACGGGCTGTTAAGAAGGTGGGATGGTTTGTGTTCTAACTTCAGTGATAACATAGCTAGGCTGGAAGTGAAGCATTGTTCAAGAAAGCCAGAAACCATTTCCATCAGCTTTGGTCAAATATTACGGGCAGCAGTCAAAGATGACAACCAGCTGCTAGATCTGAAGCTCTGCCACCTGGGGAATTACAGTTTTAAGGAGAGGTGATTACTGGAAGATCACATCTCATCCCATCGAGTTACTCCAAGCTATCAGCCTTTATCAACCGAGCAAGGTGAAGGGATGATCATTTCTAAAAATCCAGACAGTGTCAGATCTTAGACTGGGAGGGCTAAAAGTAAACCGGAATATTTTTAAGGAATGGTTTCCCAATAACAAGAAGAAAGTAACCATCATGGTTAACGTGCTGCAGCTAACGATGAGCCAGCTACCTTCACTCCTTGTACCCTATGTAAAAATAAAACACGAGTAATTCCCTGCCTTGCAGAGGCACTAGAAAGCTCCTTAACTTCAGACACTCAAGCTGAGCCAGCCAGATGACCAGAAATGAGCGTTCAGTTTAGGACAAGTTTAGATGAGGACTGTACACAGCGTACCCTCTTCTGAGATGCACTGCACCCTACTGGCCTTACACAAACTCTCAAGCAAGTTGAATAATCTCAAAAATCAAGTGCTCAATTTTAACCTACGTTGCAAGATGCGCTGCCCTTTCTATTCTTACATTCACGCACACGCACGTTTAGAAACAGCTGGTTTTGTCTGTAGCCTCTGAAGACGTGAACTGGATTTGATTCACAGTTCTCCCTCACACCTATGACCCATGGATCGTTAATACATTCATTAACACATTATTTGGGTGGTGTCAATTTAGGCTTGTGCTGCACATTGCCCCGTTGACAGAGTTTAGGGTGCACCTTACGGAGCACAGCCAGTGACAACCTTGCCACCATGGGTACTCGTTAGCACAATCACGACTGTCAACATCCCATTGCACAAAACCCGTGCTAGGACAAAACAATTATATATTTATTTGTGGGCCCAAATCCTACCCTACAATTTAAAGGGGTATAAACACACTTGAGGTGCATTTGACTGGGATTACCAGCTCTAAAATGATGTGTCTGCATCCCAGCCAGGCGTGGCTGAGATATTGCTCTTACTGGTGCCAAGCAGTTATATACAAGCGCTAAATACGTTTTGAAATGGTAAGCAGTAGTTAGAGTAGGCTGTTCAGATGTTCTCTCAAGTTGTTAACAAAAGAATGAAATTTGTTGGAAATAGTAAAGTATTGTTGGAAAGACTAACCATCTTGATCAGTCTTTTCAGTGAAAAACATTTTCTTTCTGGAATTGAGGAGAGGGAAGGGAGGTCCAGTTCAGCTTGTGGGGACCGGGGAAGTCAAAGCCAGTAAGCCAGGCTTACATTTAAATCCTACTAATATTTTATAAAATGATAGAAGGCTCCAACAGATGTAGTCATAATCTATAAAAAATTCAAGAGAGATGATACATTAGCTGATTAAATAAATCAGTAAGCGTTGGATGTTGCATAGCAATTTATTTCCAGGTGACATGCTTGCTAGAGGAGGACCTTCAGGGAGAAAGTCAGAGTTCAACAATTCCATATGAAGCACCTCGTACCAGTATGTCTAACAGGCAGGCACAGCCAGCAGGACAGACGGATCCAGTCTGAGCAAGCTGCTAATCAAGAGTTGCAAGAGTATTTATGCTGCCCCCTCAAGTCAGATATTTGAGCTATGCTGTAAAGTCTTCACTTGACTGAAAACTGCAGATGCAATTAATAAAAGAGAATACAAAAATCATTTTATTACCACAACAGAGGAAGGAGATTAATTCATTATGAACTACATATTTTTTTTGTGAAAGGGTATCAGACTTCTCAAAAGAAAGCATGAAATGGTTTGTGTCCCAAACAATCCATACTTTCTGGACTTGGCTTTGATTACCTTTTTATTTATTTTTTTTTTTTCACAGAAAAAAAGTTTGTCACAAGAGAAAAATATTTACTATGTATACATTATTTTGATAAAAAAACTGTCCAAGACAACAAACAGAATAAAAGGAATTTGATTCCTTAGATTTGTTATTAAATAGCTGCACATAGATATGTCCATATGCCATACACGCTACTGCCAAACGTCGCTGTTAACAAGTAAAGCACCAGCAATAATTGTTCTGCGTTACTGAAGTAACAGTTTGAAGCTTTGAAAGGCATTAAACACCCACCTTTTTTCCATCAAATAAATAGGTAACCTTAAACATCACTCGAAAGACACAATTACATGCGCTTAACTGCACTGAAAGCAAAAACACTGCCAGATTAATTACACATTGAAACATCTATTTGAGGTACCAGACAATTCAGAAGACCTTTAGGCATTGCTAGCTCTGCATCTGGCACAGTAAGAGTGCAGCAACGTAACGGTGATGTGTTCTTCGAGCTGTACCCATGAAGTAGAAACGATTACAAAACTCTCAGCGTATGTTTTAGAATTCTCACACGCACCCCACCCCACCCCACAGCTGAGTTTTAGAAAGAGTCCCAAAGGCGTGACTATAGAGATTGATGCTGAGGTATTATTACACATGAAATATTGCTTGTGTTGGAATAAACTCAGCTTCCCCTCCAAATCTCTAATACCATACTACTCTAGAGTCCACCTGCCTGTCAATCTCTAGGGGTTTTATAGACTGAACCACTATTGGTGATAAGAGGTTACTCATTGTATCTCCAAACCACGATATTAAACCAGACATCTCTAAAAGCAAATACAACACGCATGCCCACGCATTCGCACCAACAGCCTACGCTGCTGGATTGTTGGTTTAAGGATCGGTTATACAAAGTTAAGAGCAGTCATTAAGAAGTGTTTCAGTGACAGCTTACAACCCCTATGACCTGATCTCGCAGCTCCTCCTCATGGCAATTGCTTGCATGGGAAAGCTGATGAAGGCTCCCAAGATTTGCAGATGACTTAGTAAAAATAAGGTGGTAAGAACAGGATATGGTCCATAACCTTCTGCCTTTCAATAAATAGTAAAGCCAACAGAGAAAACAGTTCCAAGAATTTTCAGTGCCTGTTAAACCTTTTGCCCTTTTTCTTCCATATTTGCGTATCTTCTCCTTAACCCCCAATGAAAATGGTATTTAAGATTGCATTGTATTAAATTATATTTTCATTTACTTTGGAAGAAGTACAAATAGTACTTTTTTTTTTTTTAAATAATATAAATAGAAGCTCATGTTCTGAAATGCCTTTACCTGGTCTCAAACATCTCCTGGCAAATCTATCAACCGAGTTCAAGTACGGAGGCGAGAGCATTTTTGTAAGATTAAGATAAAATTGTACATCTCAGTTTAGCTGTGGCTTGATTAAACTTTAATCCACAAGTCTAACAGTAACAGGTGAGAGCCTGAAAATACTATACTCAATATTTCCTTCCAAGGTGATTTATTTTTGCATTTACTAAGATCAAGCATATCAGCAATTGGAAATGTGAAGGAGAAAACAAGCCAGCAAAATAGCAACACAAATTACTATGCAAATTCTCATTCTTGCCAGTGAACAAAGGTTAGATGGCTGGCACACTCTAGAGGCATCACGTAAGCACCCCCTGAGGCTGGGGTATTAAGACACAATGGAAGCTCAGAAATCAGAGGGACAGCAATTAAAAAAAAAAAAATCTCACAAAAAGAAACACAAATTGAGTTTTCTGTTTGTTTAACAAAAGCTTGCAAGGCACAAGTCTCAACTGAACTGCAATGCCTACAGCAAAACGTGGGACATGGTTTAGTGGTGGGCTTGCAGTGTTGGGTCGAAGGTTGGACTGGATGATCTTAAAGGTCTCTCCCAACCAAAGACATTCTGTGAAAACAGATTAAAACTTGCAAAATGCTCCCCAGTCCTTTCAGGGAGTTAAACCCATGACCCGCTTGAAAACCAAGCTGGGGTTGTGTGTACAGGTCCAATGTAATTATGCTCTATTACTGTCCTGAGGGAGATCATGAAATGTTTCAGAGATCAGGTGGAGATCAGAATAGACACTAATATTTTTGCTAATCCATAGCTGGATAAGAAATTCAAGCTCCTCACTTTCTAAGATGCGATTCTTCCAGTCAGTCATTTTAAAAATGATGCCATTTTACTGGAACAACAGCAACGTTTCTCTGACATAAAAGGCTCCTTCTATTACTTAAGGCTGCTGTGCCAATGGTGCTGCGATACAATTTTCTCTAATATAAAAAGCAAGGTAAAAATCTTAAATGATTCTCCTAAAGCAGAATCAATTGAAGTATCAAGAACACATCTTAAAAACTATGACAAAACTAAAAACAACAACTATGTCACAGTTCAAACATGGTTCAACGTGTTTGTTTAAACACGTATAAAGGCCAACGTGCTGCAAGACAGCTTTCTTCAGATGTGCAGATGGCCTCGCTTGTGGATCTTTTAACGTGTGTGCTCTACACGTAAGCTACTCAAACTACGCTCTGTGCGGTAACACACATACAGCGTGCAGTAAAACACGACAGGCAGTCAAGGAGAGTTAAACATTGCATCTTGGCATGGTAGTCTAAGGCACGAAGCCGTAAGCGATGCGACTTCATCCACCCAAGTGCTTCATCCACCCTGAAGTTTGCTACCTGGAATGCCTTATTGCTCTTATGAAATGATATTCATGAATGATTAACTTCAGGCAAGTAAATGACTGACAAGCAGACATGTAACTCCTTGAGAGAGATTCAAACAAACTTAAATCGTATAAGGAACTCTGAACTTACTTCCAAATACTACACCTACGTGCATACTAGCACATACAGAGAAGGTTTCTGCAGGCCTGCTGTAGCTCTTGTGGTTATATGGTAATGGAAGAGTCTGAAACAGTCCAGTGCAGTGAAACATTCACACTTGTGCACAAGCAAGTAAATGCACATCACCTTTGGCCAGACACACACACACACTACCCTCAAGAGAATGGATGCACCCCCAGACAGATTTACTTGTAACTTGGTTATGCTGATACACATTTCTCTCAGTGACCACATCCAGTGTATCTGATGGATTTAGCTGAACACTGGTTTCAAGTAAAATGCATCATTTAACACCTTGTCAAGACTCACAGGCCTAAAACTATAACTGAAAGTAAAAAAAACCAAAACAAACAGATTACACATGTATTGACCTTTACAACAATAAAGCTTTTTTCTTTTAAATCACTCCAATAGTGATAATAGGTTTAAAAAAACCCAAAAATCTCAGCACTACCTGTTAGTGTTAAAGTAAGCAAACGTACCTGCATGAAGCAGATAGGAGTCACACGTATACACCAATATGCTGCAGTTCCTAACGATTTCAGAGTTAACATCTCTGAATTTGCATTTTATCAAGTGCGGTAAGGATTGCTTTGCAGCTTTCATTTGCAGAATGCTCTGCAGATTTTTTGAGTTGAAGGCTCATCCTATTTTGCCAGATCTTTCCTTAAAGACACAGGGGCTCCAAAGAATCATTCTCACATGCGTGATAGATTGGTCTCTGGGCCAGGTGCTACACGAAGCCGTGACTGCAGGTAACCTCTGATGGATGAATAACCACTTTCAAAACTTATGTCCCATCTCTTTGTCCAACTACACCTAGGTAAGCAAAGTTACTGTTACCTTTTATTGGCTTTTCCATTCACAACACCAGGATTTGGCCCAGTGTTGGAATTAAAGCATCAATTAAAGCATTCAAGAGAATGTATCAGCCAGCAACAAACAGATGATTTAAGAAAAACAATTGCAGAGGCAAAGGAGTTGTATAAGGAAGACAAGTGTTAGAGGGAAGCAAGACTGCTGAGTATTTTCCCAAACTTTGAGAGGTCTTCGTGTAGTTGCATAATTGAGATAAAGATAGCTATGAACTACTGAACCATTATTTATGAATGGTGATGATTATAGTGTTTAAATCACAGTTATGGTGCTATCTTAATATAACTATCACCCAGTAAGTTGAATGAAATGAGTATCACCCATCCCTCCCTATACACACACACACACATACACACCAGCACGTGCACAGACAGGGGGAAACAGAGGTGCAGAAGTCTCAGCAGCAAACCTAGTTATCCTGCTACACTTGTCCAAGAACAAGCACAGCATCATGCAGCTGTATACTGGCCCATTCTGCTGGCTGCTGACACTTGTGTGCACACACACAGACACATTTAAGCATGGAAAAATCCTGAAGACAAACTCTTTCCAAACAAGATCTGACTTTGTCAACTCCTACTGCTAGGTCTAAGTCAAATCACTTCTACCAACATGTCTCTAACAACGTAGTGCCTTAATCTGTGGAAGTGTTGTTTAAATAAAATCTTCCTTATTTGATGTATACAAACACTATAGCTACACATAAGATGTATGGATGTGTGTTTGATAAACACAGAAATGTTTAGAGTGGAAGACAGGAAGAATTAAAACAACAAAAAACCCCGCCCAAATCCCAAACACTTACTTGAAAAGACACCCATTGCTTTCTTGCTAGAAAATAAAAGCTCTTTAAGTAATTATGCATTTACTGAAGTCTACCCACATCAGCTCTCTAACTAAAGTTAGAAACCTCATTTACATGAAGACTGATGATTTTATAATGGGAATTTAAATGCAAAAAATGTGGAAGACTGTCACACTTTGTAGAGACTGTAAAACCGACAAGTTTTCCCATTTCCTTCAAGGATGATATCCGTGTCTATTGATCTGTAGTACAAAGAATTCCAGTTCGGTGAAGTTGTCAACGCACCGGCGTCTCCAAAAATAACTTCCTTGATCAAAAGGAACTTTTCCAGCTGAATTTCATTCACCATCAATCCTCAGAAAAAAAGCCTGCATGCTTTTTCACGACTGGAAGGATATCACAGTGTTGATTCTATATACAAAGTAGGATCTATTCCAGTAGACCCGAGTAAAATAATTCACATATGGAGAATAGTTCATTTTGATTTCATGACAAAACCGTCCGTATTTTGAGTAGGCATAGCTGTCTCCTTCCTCACAAACCACCTGTCAGAAAAGAAGAAAATCTAATTAAAATCTTGAGGATAAGTAGTTACAGAACATAATTCTGCACATTTAATTTACCTCTGTATTCTGTAAATTTCATTTACGATAGGCCTTTAATTTTCATACTGTACAATTCCAATAGGCTGAAAACATATTCCCCTATATTTTATTTAGCTATCTAAAGTAGTCTTTGTGAATGAATGCCTTTGTCAGGAAAGCAGACGTTAAAACCGGTGTACTTGATTCATACAATAAAGAGCAACAGCAGTGGAAATTGCCCACGTGCCCTATTTACCTGGTACTTCAAACATGACCTGCATGTAGCATGCCACCCACCTAGGGAAGGAAATTCCCCATTGCCTGTTCCAGGCCAGGTAAGTTGGACGGACCTAATAAAGACTGAAGACACATATTGCCCTATAAATTCCAACCAATTGACTGGGAAGCAAGTTGCTTATGTGTTTTAGCATCTACTGTCTGCATCCTTGAAGAAATGCCTTTGCTACTCCATCTGATGGCATCAATTTACAGGGGTTTAAAAAAAGAGGAGAAAAAAGCAGTAGGATGAAGTAATGGAGAAAAATCTATTGATGGCTACCAAACATAAAGGTACTTCCCCTGAGCTACAGCCCTTCTGCAACAGACTGCTGGAGAACTTCTGTCTTGCCCTGTCAATAATGGTATGGTCTTAGCCAGGGGCAGAAAGAAGATACCAGGCCAGGACTGTAGGACAAAGTCCAAGCTAGAAAGTAATGCTTCTCTTCAACAGCAATTTGGAAATCAGATCCACAGACCCCTGAACAGCCTGTCCACTGTCTCACTCCCTTTGGGAACAAGTAAATGCTGCAGTTTCCAACTACATATGCACTAGCTTCCTCCAGTTTGGAAAGACTTGGTAATCTTTCAATATAACTGAGACAACTTTTGCTAGCAAAGTGAGAGTTTTGTTTCAAAGCTTCCTGAGACAACACACTGTATCAACTATCAGGAACAAACTGTGGCAACTTTCTGAAGGGAAAAAAAATAAAATTGTTGGCCATTCCAGTATTTTTCCTACAATTGTCATTTTTGGCATGCAACTGAGTATGGACTCAGCCACAGAGAGGCAGCATAAGTGATATTCATTACTAGCCAACCAGTCTTTTTCTAAAAATATTGAACAGTCCATTGTCTATGTTTAAAGTTCTTTTGTGACTTATTTTCATTACAGACATTCAGCAGAACAGATTTTAACTGAAACTCCCACCATCAACCTTCTTTTTCCCTTCTTCACCTCTCCACTATAATGAGAATAACCTCTGGCACTTCGACAATCCTAATTACACAAAAATAGTGACAGTTGCTGTGCACTGACTGTGCTGTCTGTGGGATTTATCAGACATGCTCCTTGCATTGTAGACTGTCTTTTGATATTTCCCCTCCTCCTTGATTGAATTATCACTGCAAGCACCAATCACTCTGAAAAGTACTGGGGAGTGTTCCTTAGGGTGAAGTGCTGAGTAACTGTGTTAAGAATTAAAGGAGGAAGAAACTAATTCTGACAAATGAATCAAACAAAAACTTAAAAGGCTGACAGTAAAACTGTGCTGCTGAAGTTAAGATGAGATCAGGATTATGTGTGAGAGAGAAGCATGCAGGAGGCATGGAGATGAGAGATGCGGGGGCATTAGGAAACGGAATCCTGAAATTGTGGTTAAATTGTTCCAGCTCGTGTCCTCAGTGTGAAAAGGGAACAGGAATTTACTCATGCAACAACAGATCCGAGAAGAAACCGAGAGATAACATGTACTGATTAGAAATGATGGAGATTATTCACACGCTCTGTTACGGCACAGTGTATTGGTTACAGTACCAAATAATCATGGCATATGTGATTTTAGCAGCAATGCAAGGAAAGAAAAAGGAAGATTTCAGCAATGGTAAGGAACTTATTAGAAAAAGAGACAAAATCCTCCATGGATAAACTGGCCAGTAGACCTACAAGTGAGACTGTCACCAGTTCTATATTCCTGGGGAAATCAAAGAGTAACCCCTAAAAACCTATCACCCCTATAATTATTCCCCCAAGTGAAAGCAACTACAGAAATGAAATGCTTGCATTACAAATTCTTTTGAAATGTGTATCATTGGAAGCAGAGCTTGCAAAATACCTAACACAGGTGAACAGCTTTGGATTTTTCCCCGGGGAACAGAATAGAAGGCTATGTACAAAAACCATATGTATCCTCCCCATTAAAAAACCAAATCAACAACAAAAAGCATTCAAATCAAGGAATAACCTGGTATAGTTAATACACAACAGGCAGGCCAGTCCTCATCCCAAGCAGAGTTCTAGAAGAACTGAGTTTAGCCATTTTAAATCTTCATCTTTAAAGCTAGTAAAGAATGCCCTGGAAGGCAGGGCTTTACTGCTTTTGTACTTAACCTCTTCAGCTGTTACATCCTTAGACATTTATATGGATATGAGTAGGATTTAATGATTGGCAGAAAAGCAGCACAGCTAGATATTAGTGTCTTAGGAGGGTTAGGGCAGTTGAGGAATAGTATGGGGTAAGATTACAGCTGTATAAGAAAGAGAAAACCCAAAAAAGGGATCATTTTTAAAATTTATGAGTCTTTGTCTACATGCCATTTCCAATCAGAAAAATAAGATCAGCATTGTAAGATTTCTTTTAAAATTAATTATTTATGCATTCAAACATTCATTTTTTTCTTACTGTTACTTACATGACCATTAGCAATATCCAATAGATCTTTAACTCTGCATCCTCTTACGTGTCCCACTTCATTGCAAATTGAATCTTCAATAACCAGAAAATTGGCTTTGTAAGATGTAAGTATCTTATAAATATCCTCTGCTGACCTCTTGGAATAGATCTGATAAATCTATAAATAAAGAAAACACATTCAGGCAATGCAAAAATCACTAGTAACATAAATACTCGGGGTGGGGTGGGGTGTGTGACTTATCTACAATAACAAAATATATATACACAACAAGCTATAAAATGTTTGGGTTTGAAATCTCCAGAAGAGGTGAGGTAATGGCCAGCTGAATGAAAAGCTTTTGTCTCTGCTCATGTCAGGTTCTCATCGTATATACTTCAAGTGGCCTGAAAAGTCTTCAGAAAGAATATTTTTATATTTCTTCAGTCCAGAGTGAAGCATTGATAATCTACTTGATAATCCCTTCCCTGTTTGCTGGGCTTGTATGTTCTCTTTCCTTCTATTATATTTGGGGTTTTTTTTTCCTCATTACACTTGGGTGAAGAGGAAGCCCGTTCTTGTGAGATCCTTTCTAAGTCAAGTATCTTGCTAGATTTCTGTTTCCCCACAGTAATTCTGGAGTGTCCAAATACTGGCTGAGAACTAATGTAGCACAGCAATTTTAATTTCTTTGCTAGGCAGTCACTGGGCAAGTTCATTCAGCTTCTTGATTTTCTCCCTGACAAAACACACAGAATAAAAACCACTCGCAATCACTCAGAAATGACAGACTGCCTAAAATCAGTATGATCACACTGCTCAGTAAGGAATCTTACAATCATAGAATGGTTTGGGTTGGAAGGGACCTTAAAGATTGCCTAGTTCCAACCCTCCTGCCATGGACAGGGACACCTGTCACTAGAGCAGGTTGCTCAAAGCGTCGTCCAACCTGGTTTTGAACACTTCCAGGGATGGGGCATCCACAACTTCCCTGGGCAACCTGTTCCAGTGTCTCACCACCCTCATTGTAAAGAATTTCTTCCTTCTATCTAGTCTGAATCTACTCTCATTCAGTTTTAAGCCACCACCCCTTCTCCTATTGCAAGAGGCCCTGCTAAAAAGGCCATTCCCATCTTTCTGGCAGGTTCCCTTTTTAGTATTGAAAGGCTGCATTAATGTACCCTGAAGCCTTCTCTTTTCCAGGCTGAACAGTCATAACTCTCTCATCCTTTCCTCGTAGGTGTTCCAGCCCTCTGATCATTTTTGTGGCCCTCCTCTGGACCTGCTCCAACAGCTCCGTGTCCTTCTTGTGCCGAGGACTCCAGAGCCGGACACAGTACCGCAGGTGGGATCTCTCCAGAGCAGAGGGACAGAATCACCTCTCTCAACCTGCTGGCCACGCTTTTGATGCAGCCCAGGATACGGTTGGCTTTATGGGCTGCTTTGAATGCAGCTGGCTCATCTCCAGCTTTTCATCCACCAGCACCCCCAAGTCCTTCTCTGCAAGACCGCTCTCAATCCCATCATCCCGCAGCCTGTGTAGATACCAGGGGTTGTCTTGACAAGTTCAGCTCTAGCTGCATCTTGGCCTTCCTGACCCCATCCCTACACAACTGAGCAGTGTCTCCACTCTTCCCAGGATATCTGCCCCTGCTTCCACTGCCTGGCAGTTCCTTCTTGCCCTTTAGTTTGACAGGCAGGTCTCGACTCAGCCATGCTGGTCTC
>JANHGN010010519.1:12766-60389 GCA_024605025.1 Megaceryle maxima | reverse complement strand
CCTGATCTGTGTGCTTCAGAATCCAGTTCCTGGTGCTAGTACAGTTCCTGTCCAGACTGGTACTCATCCAATGCCTGATCCGCAGCATCAGTGGTGATTGGGGGGGGGGGGAAATCAATACTGGTTTGATATATATTTGCATATATTCCATTTTATTATTAAAGCTGTTTTAGTTTTCTTTGCCCAACTGTATGTATCTTACTCCCTTTCTCTTCCCCCTTGTGAGGGGAGAGGGGTTAACAGGAGAGCATCTGTCATTCATCTAGTAGACAGCCCGGTCCTAACCCTTGTCCATACTGTAACAGATTCAGTTCCTCCATGGCTCAACAGCTGGGCAAGCGGCCATGCTCACACAGACCTGGGTGCTCAGATTTGGCTTAGCAAGTAGACCACCTCCAGCCAAAAGGCCAAGACTTCTCTCTGTCTCAGAAGGTTCCAGAGGTGACAGTCACTTCCGGATTTGCTCAATGTCAGACTGCAGAATATCCAGGAGAGCACCGGAAGCAAATATTGGTAATCAAGGGGGTTGCAGCAGATGCTTTTCCCCAGCATCAACTACCCTCACAGTTATCCCTACATGAAGGGCTCCAGAAAGAAATCACAGTTATGTCTTCATGACAGCACGCAAAGCAGCAGTACAGCAACTGCCCTACCCAAAACTTTATGTTTCAAAGGACTTCCGAAATAAAAATCTGAAGAAAAAAATATTTACCTCTCTAGCTCAGTTAATCCTTACACTGCAAGATGTGTGGAATAAGTCTGTGATCTGAAATCAAACTTCAGTCATCTTAATTATTCCACAATCCCACATCTCATAACTTTTCAAAGCAAATACAGGAAATCCCTTCCCACAAGGCATCTTCTATTATTTAGCCAAAAGACACCATAGAGTCACATGTATTTAACTATGGAGACACATCTATCCAATGCCTGGAAGCTATCCCACTGCAGGATCACCAAGTATGTAGTTTAACATCAGAGCTCTCCTGCTGAGGCCATTCTGTGTAGCAACCTGTAACTGTTGTTCAACTGGCAACTATTAAAAGTTATATCATCAACAGAAATAAACTTGTGAACAGGGATGGTGTGGAACCCAAATGCTATTTGAAGTTGGAACTCAAGCACTATAGAAGAGCTGTCTGTTACAAGCACTATCACAGGTAGTGTTCAAAGTCGTAAAAATACTGACTAGGAACAGCAGAGTCCATTTGAACAATTTATTAGTATCCTCTTTTTTTACAAGTTTTAGAAAAAGAATCCCAGGATTTTGCCTCCTGTGTGTTTTCGCCTAGCCTCCTCATGGTCCATGATGCCAGCTGAGGTTGTCAGTACAATGTACCTGTTAAGAAAGAGGAAGTGTTCAGTTTATCAGTTTGTTCCACGCTCGTGCAGAGCTGACAGCACCAACTTCATTCCTGTATTACAACAGCAAGATTTGTTTCTGAAAGAATGAGTCTAACAGAAGGAAGATCGGGTTATCAGACAACCAAAAGGAAACTCCTCTCACAAGTGCAACTGCAGCACAGAGAGAATGTTTACAGGCTTCTGTTCTCCAACTATTTGTCTAAGTCTCAGTAAGAAGTTCTCTTACACATTCCCACTGTAAAGCCAGTTCAGCTGCTGCAGCAGTAGCAGCTCTATAGTTTCTAGACAAAGTCTGCTTCTATTTTAAGCAAACATTTTTCTTCAGAGCAGGTAGAGTTGCCATGGTGCCAGACAGCTCCTCAACTCCGAGCGCTTTGTCTCTCACTGTGTTTTGAACACTGTGCACGGATGCAGATGAGTATCTGGATCAGGACTGACAACCAAAGCAGCCTTAGTCACTGCTACTGCCAACATCTGGATTATCAGCGCACTTCATCCACACAGCTTCATGTTTGAGAACCTCCTGTCCCACCACTCTATACTCTTAAAAATATGACAACACACACACTACTAAGCTATTAGGTACAGCTAAAGCAAGCAGCTTATCACTAGAGCTTTACAAACAGAAATGACAAGGAACTGTTAATCCTGCCTCTGACAGGACAGACTGGCTGAGCCCCTAAAGACTCTTCTAGCTTTGTCATCCTGGTGCACTGAGATTTACTACTCTTCACTCAGTGAATTTTGGGAAGCAAAAATAATAGATTCTATACCAATTTACACACAGTTGGGAAATACCTACTTCCACTGACCTAGTAACTGACATGACTGCTCCCCCATCTATAAATGGCCATAAATAATACTGAGTAAGAGAAGAGCCCTATTTTCCCAGTAAACTGTAGAAACAGTGAAAAAGGATTAACCAAAGCCAAGCAAAAATAAGTCCTTGTTTAGCAGTGCTCCTTTAAAACGGGTTAAAAAGAGCATTTATATGGAAAACAGATTTCTAGACTGGGATTTGCCTCCGCATTGACGAGAAAGGAAAGGTGTCGGGCGAGTCCAACTTCGGCAGTATGAAAGCACACAAACTCCCTCCCCCACCCCGCCACCACCATTTTTACCTATGACATGGATTTAACTCTTCCCCATACTTACCCAAACTGACGTGAAGGCAGTAGGTTGTTCTGCCACTTTTCCAAATCCTTCAGCTGAACATCAAATCTGGGACTGATTACACCACACTATAAAACAGAATCCCATTAACCCATTACAAACTGAAGCACTTTATAAAAACTGCTTTGCACATTTGTCATTGTCTGATTCACATTTAATGAGTTTTAATTGCAGTAGTTAAATTATTTTGGCAGCAAAAGATTAGAGTACCAAGAAGCACAATCCATTACCCATAGTATGAAACAGTACTTCCTCTCAGGGAAGTGGAGACTCTCACACAGTTCTTCAGTTGCTAGCTCCTTAGCCTTGCCTCCTCCTCACTTAAATAGAGGGACTTACAGAGCTGCTGAAGCTAAACTAACAAATTAATGGCTGGAAAAGCACAAAAGCATACTCTAAACCACTGAAGATTATTAATCATCATGTATCATCAACTCCTCCAATTACTTGGGGATATTCTACTTCTAATTATCATACATAGCAAAAATACACCTGCAGATTTTAAACAGGGAGGAGGTAACATGCGTACAAGTTACAGAAGTTTTCAAGTTACTCGTACTATTTACTGACCATGACCACTACTACCACCTCCAGCTACCCCACTGGCTCCAATTATCTTCATAAATACCCAAGTGCAAAACAGAAAAACACCTTCCTGCACTGATGGACCTTTTCCTGAACCAAACAACTGTTCCTTCCTTTCAACTATTGAGAGAAACATTTTATCCCCCTGTGCTCAGGGAAGATCTGTTACAAAATAACCCTGGAACAGTTCATGGAACATTAACACTCAAACCTGACACACATTATTTTTATTACAGACACACCACCAGTAATTGGGATGGTGTGAGAATTCTCTGCCTACTACATCCAAGCTGCAGTATTTATTCACTGGGGAGAGGCCCCTGACATATTTTGACCAAGAAATTTCTTTACTTCTTTAGTAAAGAAGCTTAATTAGAAACAATGATTGACAGCAAAGCACCACAGAACTAGATACCTTAATATTTCGAGACAAATGCATTTACAACATTTCCAAAACACACACAAATACTTCATATGCCCCAGGAACTTAAAAAGTGTTAATTAAATAACACTGAACTCTCCCTCAATTGTAAGCGAAGCCCATCCAGCAGTGGCAAAAAGGTGTCTTCACAATAGGTACAGGTGTTAAAGATGAACTGGTTCCTGTCTCTTAAGACAAGTCTTCTAGATATAGCTTAAATGCCAAAGAAACCGAGAAATCACCAGGTAGCCAGAAAGCCTTTAGGGCACTCGCAAGCAGACTTCCCTGAAAATGTGTCTTACATATTCAATTTAAAAGAAATGTGATTAATTAACCATGCCATAATGAATCTAGAAAGATTAATAAGCACTGGCTGACCACTGATAACATCCATATTACTTTAATTTACATGGATTCAATAAATACCATCTTCTCACAAGTAACTGTTTCAGAGCTGGAGCAGACAAACAGAATCCCAGGATGGTGGGCGTTGGAAGGGACCTCTAGAGACCTTGTCCAACTCCCCTGCTAAAGGAGGGTCACCCAGAGCAGACTGCCCAGGATCACATCCACGTGAAACAAACAAACCCCCAAAAGTTCTCATTTTAACACCTTCCTAGAGAACTGAATTCAGTAACCTGAATCCTACCTTGTTGAGTCTGCCTGTGAGATTGACAACAATCTTCCCAGCTCTGTGATCATCAATTATCTCAAATTCGCCAATGTAGCCTACAAAAGATGAGCAAACAGATAAATCAAATACAGAATACGTAGCTCTATCACAACTCAACTGACTACATTGTGTAAAACTAACTCAAGCATTAGATCTACTTTTATCCCCAAAAGCATCTTCAAACAACAGCATCCACAGAAACCACACACGAGCAACAAGCCAGCGCTGTGCGCGCCACACTTACCATGCTTCATCATCACAGTTAAGAACCGAACGATTACTTTGGAGCACGGCCTAATGAGAACTTGGCGTTTCCCACGTTTCTCTGCATTGTTGATGCTCTTGAGAGCATCGGCTAGAACGTTCATGCGCACCATGGTGCCTGCAGGGAAGGAGAGAGGCAGTTACATATACCAGCTTTTCAGCACAGAAATACCAAGCAGAGCATTTCTTTAAAGCTCATTTTACACCTAGAAGATCTAAAGCTCCAGAATACGACATTAAACCTTAAAGTGTATTCTTAGGCTACAAAGCAGATGAAATTGCAGTCGGGTATGGTCAAGCATATTCACAACTACCACAAGTTAGAAAATCTGACACACTTGCTTATCAACACCCATGCACAAAGATTAAAAAAACACATCATCTAGACAGAATTTCATCAGCATGACAGCTTGCCCAGATGAATTCTCTTGGACTTCAAAAACAAATTAAGCAGTATTAGCTCTGTTCAGAAACAAGGCAGACATTAATATTATACTGCTCAGCTTGCAGAAAGAATTGCAGGATGCAAGTGCAACACAGCACGCTGGAAAGGAAACTGGGCATCAGCTCTTGCCTTCTTGTGATATAGAGAAGAGCATTCAGACCACCACAATGCATGACCTGACTCGTACCGTCATCCCTCTTACTAGCTGAGCCAGCGCACTGCCAGCACCAGCCAGGAAGGTGCTCTTGCCCTGGGCCACAGGGCAGTTCCCGAGGTGGCCAGGTCCTGCGGCACATCAGGGCTTTTACTACGCAGCCAGGGACCCTCCGGCCAGCAGGCCGGGCTAATTCCTGCCCAGTGGGCGAGTGCAGCCAGACGCTCCATGCCGAGGGCCGCCCCCTCTCCCAGAGCCCAGCCCACCGCCCGCTCCCCAAGCCCTCCGCTACCTCCTCCCAGGCCTCGCCGCACGACCGTCTCTCCCTGAAGTCCATAGACTCCGCAGCCCAGCTCTCCCGAGCCCAGCCCGGCCCGGCCCAGCCTCGCACAGCACCGGTCCGGGCCTGGCTGCCGTGCCAGCCCCCGCCCTCGGCTCCCGCCCCACGTCTCTGCGAAGAGCGGAGCCACAGGCAGGCGGGTGATTCCCCCCACCCTCCGCTCCGGAGACTCCAGAGAGCGCTAGGGAGGACGCCAGCGGCTCAAAATGGGCCAGGCCTGTCGAGCACGCCCTGAGGGCCCCGGCGAGGCGGGCAGAGGCAGCCGCGGGGCCCGGATGGGGCCAGGAGGCAGCGGATGGTGACCGGGACCCCGCATCTCCCCCACTCACCGGCGCAGCAAGATGGCGGAAAAGGAAGAGGCCAGGCTCCCGCGCGGGATTATGGTAGGGCCATAGGCTCGGGGTGGTGCGCGGCGCTCCGCGAGATCTCGCAAGACTTGACGTCCCAGTCGGGAGGCGCCGCACACCAGGCGTGGTCAACCTCATTGGCCGAAAGCCGTTCATCGCACTTCCGGAGCGACGCCGCTGCCCCCCGTTCCTATAGCAACGAGAACGCTTCGCGGAGGGCGGGAGGGCCATAAGGGGGCGGCCTCCAGCAGCCACTGCCGGTCACAGGCCAGCCTCTGGGAGCAGCATCCACCCACCCACGGAAAAAGTTTTTAGCGCCCCCTTTTACTCATTTATGTTTACACCAAGTAGGCGGGTTGTACTTTTACCTCATTTTAACGCAGAGGGCAGCTCTTGGGAGGTTACAGCGAGTGTACAGCAGCCTGAACGAGCGTCCATGTGCGGGAAGAAAGGGACCGGCTCTCTCAAAGACTGCCCTGCGACACCGTCCCCTGTCAGCGCTGGTCCTTTGATCCCAGCACCTCCCCCGGCGACAGCAGAGCGCTGCCACATCACAGCTCCAAGACTGCACGGGAGCAACTCCCCACAGTTCAGATCTATCCCCAGTTTGGGTCCAATTTATCCCAAACCTGACACCTTTACCGGTGTTAATCAACTACAGGTAATGTCAGAGCCCTCCCCCTCTGCAGCAGCATCCGTCAGTGCACTGTCACTGCAGTGATAAGTTTTACAATTCACGGCGATCCGTTTCAAACACGGAGCATTTTTCCATCAGGACACTGTACCCCGGCTACTCCCTGGCACCAAGGCACCAGCCATCCCCAGCTCCCCTTCTTGAGGGAAAAGAAGCATTTACACAGTTTTCTGTACATTCATAAAGAGCAAGCCTTACACAAGTTTCTCTTTAGTCTGTATTTACCTATTCAACAGTTACAATAGACACCGAAGAGAGTTCATTTTAAAACAGTAAACTTATTTTAAAATGCATTAACACAGGTTTTAGCTTTTTAAAGAAAAATAAGTTCAGTTTTTAAAAAAGGAGGGAGAGGACATAGAAAAGCACAAACAATCAACACAGGCTTATTTACAGAGACAAACCAAGCAGATTCAAGATGGTTCTGTATAGTCACAACATTCATAAAAATCAAACATGCTACATGGCTCCATGACAACAGCAGTTTTTAGAACAATCAGCTGTTAAGGTAACACACCTTAACTCATTTTCTACAGTTTCAGTGCAACGAGTTGAAGTTTACACTACAGCTAAATCACCAAACTACCAATTTATATATTCCAGACTTCTATTTAACAGATAATCTGGTATATGCAGTTTAAAAAAAAAGGCAAACTGGGATGACGATCCTCTGCCCCGACTTTGGGTAAGCACCCTCTGCTAGAATCATTCCTATTCAGCTATTCATCGTCCTTCCAAAGGGTCAGTAGTAACAGGCCGCTGGGAAGCATTAGCTTTCAGAAGGGCCTTTCACACTCACTGTAGCCAGAAAGTAATGATCAATTTAACTAACACGGGTACGGACATCACATGTTACAATTATGCTCTTTCTTGAGTTGGGTATTTATTTGGGGGGGGCTCAGTTTGGTGAAGACACTTCAGCTCCATGTATCAAAGGTCAGGATCTTCCATACAAGATCATCTGCAGGCTGCAGAACCCTAGTCAGCACAGCAAGAGACACAAACCCACAGCAGTTGCTAGAGTGACATTTTCACTTCATCAGAATGCCAATAAAAAAAAAAAAGCCAGTGAGCCATACAACTTCTATTGTCTTATTTATACATTAATTCTCACAACTGTTCCCAAGAAAACCTTTTACAAGAGCGAACAGCAGTTTTCATTCGTTTTTCTTTTCCTTGTGCTTGAGAAGTTTGTTTATCTCCCTTTTCGCCATTCCAACATACTTTGTAATGATCCCATGCTGGTTTAGTCCGGGAAACAGCAACAAGAAACTTACTAGAAAGAAAGGAAGAAAAAAAAAAAACACCCCAAATTAGTTACTTAATAGCCCCTTAATCTCCTGTCACCTTGCAATTTCTTGCTTCTCTTCAGCCCCAGTAACTGCTTGAAAATAAATAAATAAAAAAAAAAAATAAAAAAAAAAGAAGACAAAAAAGAAAGCACGACACTCATATAACCAAAAATTACTTCTACCAGCCTCATACCATTTCAGGCAGCTAACAAAGTTATTTGTTTTGCATGCTGCAAACTTACCAATAAGATAGGTCAGAAAGAGATTGTGAACTTGCTGCCCAATCCAAGCAACCACGGCAAGAGAAAAGAGCATGGTCATGAAGTACTAAAAAAAGAAAAGGGAACAGTTAGCACAGACCCGTTTAGAGTTCTCCCAATTCCCTTCTGTATCCAGCAACACTTCAACATTTACAGCTTGAAGTTTGCTGGCTCTTCCACACATGATACCTACACAGAGGCTTCTTAAAACTGAGGTTACAGAGTCTACGATCATATGCATCAAGTCACAGCCAGAACTGCCTGTTTCTATTTTGAAAACCAGTTTATTCAGACACATGCCTTGCTAAAGTACTTAGAACCAAACAAAATAAATAAAATCTTAAGACAATAGAGACAAACACCTAGAGCTCAATACCATTTTCGGCTTCTCTTCCTTCAGTGTGAAGAGACGTTTCCACCAGCCAACAATTCGGCGACGAGATTTTACCAAATTGTTGCAAATCTCATGAAATCTTTGCTGCTGTTCTGTAGTCCTTTTTATTAAAGAAAAAAAAAAAAAAAAAAAAAGAGCCAGAAATAAGAATTTAAGATTTCATCTGAAATTTAAGAAATATCCCATGTTATTTATTCAGCAGTAAATTTTCCCAGTCCTTATCCTAGCATTTGTTTCACTTAATTTTATAACTTATCTCTCCTGAGCACTGCAATGCCCAGGTAATTTTTCTGTACACTAACTCCTTTAAATTGACTCCCAAAGAACAACCACATTCAAACCAGAAGACTATGGATTTTGACACCAGTATGATGCATAAAAATATATACACACCTGATACCAGTGTGCACTACTTTGGCTTTTATGTTTGTTCATTATTAGACAAGAGCAGTTATCCACTATTCATCCTAAAGCAGATATGCTAAAATTTACTTCTAACTCTAAATTTGGGTGAAATAAGATTCTCCTTATATGCCCTTTGGATCTTTTTCATTCACTTACGATCACATTCACACTCTCTGCACTGCTCTTCTCCTTTGCTGCACTTACTACTGCAACTCATTCCAAACATAATCCAAAACCATTCTTCATCATTTTTGTTCTTGGTATCTACTATCCATTAATTAGTAAGAAGTAGTTTAGCAGAATAAACTGGTGTCCTTAATGGAGAGCAAAGAATGTGCCTACTCCTTCAAAAACATTTTTCTAGAAGGGAAGGAACAATAAAGTCATGTTGTAGTAAACTTTTGGGAAAAAAAAAAAATAGACACCTTACCAGTGCCCTCACTTTGTATATTAGAGAGATTACTGATTTCTTACTACAATGACTCTACAAAGTAATCACTTGATATTTGCAAGGAAGATATGCATTTTGATACAGTTTGTAATGTATTTACACTCAAGAAACCATTTTAATTCAAGCTTTCCTCACCATTTATTAGAGCCAAAGATTCTAGGTGCAAGAGCAGGAACAAGATAATCAGCCAAGCAGAGGAACATAACAAAGCAGGAGACGCCTGAAAGAACTGATGGGTCCAAGTAGAAGATCAACCTGCAGAAAGAAGGTAACAGAAATTATTTCTGGGTGTTCAGATAGCTAAATACTAGACATACTTAGTAACTCCTTCAGATTGCCTCAGAACTTCAAACAGTAGAACTACCCTCTTGCCCAACCCTCAAAAAGATTTTCAAATTTGCTCCTAATAAAAAGTAGTTTAAGTACTTCAAGACTCTTACAAAGACATACAGATTAAAAAAAACCCCACAATTTTCTTAGTGTACTATATAAGAAAATGCTACAACATAGCAAGCATAGCATGAAGTTCAGTAAAAATTCCTCATTATTGGTCTCTCAGAAGTTGACATCAAGTGAACTTAACACAGACCAGGGGTGAAGATGAGTGAGTGAACATATGAAATAACCAGGTAAAGTGAAAACTCTAACTTGCTGATTCGTAGGTCAGTCACAGAATTTAGATCCACTGTAGGCTGTCACTTGCTCTGTCTCACCTGTAAGAGTGAGCCAAACCCGTTTTGGACAAGAAGCCATAAGTCTCCAGTCAGGACAGTGTTGGAAATGTGCCACCACTGAAGTACAGCAGTGGGGGTACTGGAAGGAACTAGCTCAGCTCCTAAGTGTCTGAAAATGTTCAGATGTGCCCAGTGCTACTTAATTGCACATAACTAAACTTCCTGAACATTGAAGAAATAAAACAATGAAATGAAACAGTCCACTGCAGGGCCTATCTTTCTAAACATCTGGCACAGCACTACTACACTAAATGGTCTTTCATCAAAATCAAACCTGAACAATTCAGCATCTGAAGTAGTTCTATTTCCTCAAAGCATCATTCAGCACAAGATCCTGCTATAATCACAGCACTTAAAACAGAATACCCTGAGTTCATGCAACTACTTATTTTAAAAGTTACTTTTCAATTTCATTCAATTTCCATCCTCCTGATCTCCCTTGAAGACCATAAAATTTACATTAGCCAGAAGACTGATTATTCCTGCATCACCTGGTTCAATGTTTATTTTTTTAACTCCTCTCTTCTCCTTACTCCAAAAATGCAGGCAACTAGCACAGACACATATCTGTACAAGGCATATTGAGGTCATCTTGACTACTACCAAGTTATGTAAAAGCACATACCAGTACCTCCAGCAAGCCAGTTCTCTATCTCCAACCCAGAGACAGGCAACAACCTCCCATCCAGCTGACCGAAACTTACCTGCAGTCTTTCCTTTTCTTCCTTTCTCAAAGGACAGGACAGAGCATACAAAAAAGCAAGCAGTGCAAAAGCAACTGAACTCATCCTAAACACCAGACCAAAGGTGCAGAATGGGAAAGTCTGCCCTATGGAAACAAGCTTTCCATAACGATATCTCTGTTGGTTTGGGGAAAAAAAGCCAAAGGAAACAGCAAGGATACAAAGGATGAGGGTAGAATATGAAGACACCAGTGAAGAACATACAGCTGAGCATGGTAAAAAGCCCACAGCAGCCATTGCTGGCAAACTGCTTTTGAAGAAAGCACTGTCCCCTGGGCCCTCTGAGCAGGATGTGACTCATGTTACTTCCTGTTCTCCATACTTAAGGATTTTCTTCTCAACAAAGTTCACACGCATTCAGAAACAGAACCTGCAGTAAAAGCTTTCCTATTAGATTTGTAGAGATGTTTTACTAATTTACTTAATCTGTTTGCTGCCAGCCATGAAAGCACAGTGGTGTTCTAGGCTCACTCCACAAGCTACTTACAGAAAACAAAAGGAAACAACACTCATCAGCGCCAGAGGAAACCAGGCTCTCTCCCAGCGAAGAACTTTATCCGTCAACAAAATCACTTCTCCCCATCCTTGCAACTGCTCTTCCAAGCTAGCAGTTTCTGCAGCCTATGTGAAAAGGGAAGAAAAATCTTTTGTTACTACCCAGAGTAACAATTACCCCACTTGAAGCAGCACAATTAAAGTCCCCAGACACAAACCTTTCTGAGTAATTAAATTACTAATAATATTGTAAGTTTTATACTAAGTTATGACACTGTAGCAGTGATACTTTGAAATACTCAAGCTCGTAATAAAGTAGCAGCACATCAGTAGACCAGATTATATCTCCTCCCAGATTTTGCCCCAGTGTTTTCCTCTCAGTCTCCCATTTATAGTGCTCTCCCCCCAGATTAGTAGAAAGTCAATTTTTAAAGTCTAGCTAAAACCTCTCAAGTTTTCAGAGTCAACAACTAGAAAATTGCAACATGAGAACTATCTAAAATACATGTATTTTCAAGGACAACTCTACCACATTAAACCAAAGCTTTCTAGTTGCTGTCCAACAGCAACTTTTTATTGTATGACTCATATATCAGAATTCACAGGAAAGTTACCCAACTGATCACATTTGGACTGCAAGGAAAGTTTTTCCACAGGTTGCCGAAGACTATGATAAGGCAGCCTTTAAACTCCTCTTCCTATATTATTTCTCCATTCCTGCCTACACATCTTCAGCAAGGAAGCCCTATCAAGGATGGCATCAGTTTGCTAAGCAGTTCACCTGAGGTGTTCCACATTTAACACAGCCTAATAGTTTTCCCTCTGTGGGACAAGGGATCTCAAGAGATTACAAAACTGAGGTAACCACAAACAGAACTGATCATCCTGTACTAAGAGGTGAAAAGTCATCAAGACCTGTGCCTATACTGGGCAGAGATGGCAGACCAGGTTTCATTCTCGACTATATGCTACACTTAACTCAAATGAGAAACTGACACCACTGGAATAACTAAGACAGTTAAACACGACTATCGTGATAAAGCAGTTTCCCTGTGTGATACCCCTGGAAGCTATTTTAAAACTACAGCTCCGAATGAAAAAAAAAAAAAAAAAAAAAAAAAGAGAAAAGAAAAGGTAGAAAACTATCTGATATGCTACTGAACACCTTCCAGTCATTATATTTATTTCAGTCATGCTATAAACACAAACTGTCACATGGAGGGGGGAAAAAACAAAGCAGCTGTATTTCTCCAGAAGACATTTTATGATAAACTGTTTTGCTTCATTGCCTCCAAATGTCTACATTTCATGTCACAACCAAGAGAAAAACTATGAGGAAACAGACTGGAATATAAGTGCTATTAACAGCAGCCTGCTTCTGTCAGCCTAGAAGACACGTACTCCAAGTTGTTTTCTCACTATGCCAGTTAAAGAAAATTTAAGTCAGCTTTTGTCTACACCATCTTCAAACCAGAGTCCATCCACCCAAAGTGTTTTTTCATTAATCAAACAATATAAAGTCTCTATAAATATGAGTTTCTTCTCTAAAAGGGGCATCTGTCCCAAAGACTGCATGCAATTTCAGTAATATAGTTCCCTGTACTTTTTCTACAGAAATTCAAGCCTCTTTTCCTCTGCTACTGCCAGTTGCTCTCTGTATATCCCAGGCTGCAAAAAAGAGTACTGATCAGCAATGCACTCAAGAGCTTCCCTATATCACCCCCTTTGCATGTTTTTAGTTATTTTCCCACGGCAGCCGTTTACACAATTACTGAGATAAACATATCACATTTATTTCTGGTTTTAAGCATTCAAACCCACTCTTGACGTATTTAAGCCCAGCTAATCATCCATCGCCTGTACTCTCCTGCATAGTTGAAGCATTCGATACACAGCCAAGGGATGCCGACACACAAGGACATGAATATTCACGGTAAGCCCTGCACATCAGGTAAGGCCAGATGCTACTGTCAGCTCCTGCCTGCGAGCAGAACAAGAGCCGTGCCCTCTCCCAGGGGCGGCACATGGAGCAGCCTCCTCAGGCCCAGCCCCGCCAGGCCCCAGGGCGTGACCCGATCCCTGCACGGGAACCTTTCAGGAGCAAAGGCGAGAGAGCAGGTAGGGAATTCCCCGCGTTTCACCCGCCCAGGCGCCCAGGCGGCCACCGTGGGCAGGCCTGGGTCTCCCCCCCCCGCCGCAGCGCGGGCAGGGCCAAGAGGCCGTCAGCCCTTCCCCAGTCACCGGCCGACAGAGCACATCCCCGCCACCAGCCCCAGAAAGGGCCCTCACCAGCTGGGAGACGCTCTTATTGTCACCCTCCGCCATCTTGCGCTGCCCTCACACCACCGCCCCCTCTGGCGCCTCCCCGCCACCTTTTATAGCCTCCGCCTTCTGCCCGACTTGCTCGAAACTCAGGCGGACCAATCCTCGAGCGCCTGTCGCGCCCCATCGGCAGCCGGTTGGCTGGTGGGATTCGAATAGCAACGACCGCCCAATCAGCGTGGGGCCTGCGCGCCTCCTCCCCCTCCCTCCGTCGCAATGCGACTGCGGGCGGTGGAGGCGCGGCCGCCGCGGGGATCCCGGCGGCGGGGACGGCCCTGGAGCGAGCGCTGGGGGAGGTGCGGCGCAGGCCGCCCGGGCCGGGGCGGCCACCCAACCGTCACCTAGGGTGGCGGGAGTCTCCTCCCCGCCGCGACTTTCAAAGATAACGCTTTTGTTTTAAAAAGCCCGATCCGTAGAACCCGGAGAAGGCAAAGGATTAACGGACGATGTGCCGGCTGAACACGCGTTACTTTCTGTTGACGTACATCGTACGTGTGCGCGTCCGTCCCACGGCGGGCCAGAATCTTCTGATCACGGACATTTCAAGGCTAATAAAACGGCATTATTGCTGAAATAACACGGCAATAGCTCTCTTTGGCTTAAAGCTGTGCTGACTCGGCAGGACAGGTGTTTGTTTAGTCATTGCATGTGACCGAGGTGAAGCAGCCGGCGCGTCAGCTGCCGCCACCAGAACCCGCGGGTCGCCCGTGTCCGGATGAGCACACACGGAACTGAGGAAACGCTCAGCTTGAGAGGAAGGCTCTCCAGCTCCGGCACCACCTCTGCCTGGCCTTCCTCTAACAATGACCATCTGTCCAACAACTTGCTGTCCTTTTGTCAGAAGCTGGAGCAGCACGGGAATGGACACACTAGGATAGAAATATTTTTTTTCTGACTCAGCTTCAAGTGTTTCAGTCACACGTGTTAATGAGCCGATTCACAGTCCCTAGGATGTAATACAATTCCAAAGGGAGGGCAAAGAAACCATCTTCTAGTTGGCACCAAAGCTCCCATACTTTTCTAACCCAGCAGACCAGCTTGATGGAGAGGAAAAAAGAGGGTTACTTACATCTGTAAGTAATTGTTTGATCGTTTATAGGATGTTTTTCACACTCATTCAAGATGGTAGGTAAAAAATAAATACTAGACATTTAAAATGTAAATTTCATTTACACGTTGCTAAAAGCTGAGTATTTTGTGTACAAATTTTGCACTTAAAAAAAGATAGGAATCCACTTTCAAAATCTGTCATTTTACCACAACAAAGCTCAGACAAAAGCTATCCTGATCAAGAAATTATGCCAGTGATAATTCTGATTAGCCTTTTGAGGGAGTACAGCTGCCCCCAGAAGCATGGTGTGCTGCTCTTCCTAGGAGCATTTGCAGCATCCTGCAGAAGCCACCTCTGGCTATCCCCTATGATCAGACACCTCTTGCTGTAATCTATTTGTACAGAAATCATAGAAATGTCTAGATTGGAAAAGACCCTTCTGTCTTCATGAGTATGATTCTCACCACAGAGCCATAAGCACTTACCAGCAGAAAAAGCAGGTATTGCCATCATCTCTCATTGCTGTCAGATTCATTCATCTTCCAGCCCGTCTTTCACATGCCACCTCCACATCAGACAACAGGGCTTTTCTTCCACCCTAAAGCCCCACAGAGGGGCAGCTCGTTAATAATTTCTCCGTAACTCAGCAGGGCAGAGAGAAAAGCGAGCTTTGCAGGCTGCCCTCATAGCCCAGAAACACCAGAGGAGATGAGCCATCCTACCTCAGAGAACAACGGGGACAGCATGGGGCCCTGCCTTGCTACCCCACACCTTCCTCACTGAGCAACCAGGTCTTCTGAAACATCACGTGAAATGAAAAAAAAAGCTCTCTGTATGTATATGTGTATATTTATAGATCTGATTGTTAAAAATTAGAGCTCCAATGTAGAAAGCAACAACTGCTAATAGCAGTAGCTGAGCGTGGAAAACCTGTTCATCACCACCTAAACTTTACCTGAACTATAGAAAGCTTCAATGTATGATGCAGATCATGCTGCAATGTGATGCATTCTTCCTACGTTGAGATTCTCAGCAGATGCACAGAAAATTAAATGCCCAAGCTAACTTCAAAGCACCTTTAAAAGGAGCAGTTTAATTACTCTGCAGACTTAGAACAGACACAGACACACAAGTTTTACATGTTAAGCCTCCACCCCTTCATCATACCTAATAAACACATCAACTTTTTCTTATGCTATTAATAAAAAATGAGTCTGATGGGTGGCAAAGCTGTTCTAGTCAGCCATACATTTAAGCAGCAACAGCAGATTTATGGAATACCTGTATTTTCAGTGAAATTCTTTATAACATTAATAGTATACTCACAAATAACTACTTTTCATTAAAGAGAAAAATGCACGTGATAATTGGATACTGTATTAACAAAGCAAAAGATGGGAGGGCAGGTGTAATCTTAAACTTTTCTCATCCAATTCTTTAATGGATAAAGGGGTGTGTGATCATTTAGGAAAAGCTTGCAGAAAAAGGGAAAAAAACCAACCCAAAAATCAAAGAAATCTTTGATGTACTCAAATGTCCTAAAACAGGATGGCCAAATGTACTAGGCATAGCACACATTAATGAATAATCGAAGGAAATTAACTTTGAGGTCTACAGCATTTAGAAAAATGAAGCTTTAACATCTCTCCCTCCCCCATCTAACTGTTGCAAAGCATACACAGACCCACGATGTCACTGCAAAATACCAAAATAATTTAACTGCACACAGCCGTTGCAATTTCAATTTCAGTTATATTAACTTGACACCACCATTATTCTACCAATATAACCCAAGACACCACTAATGGACTTCAGTTTGTTTGACATACGCCGGTAATCAGTTGGGCAGAGCACTGCGCACATCCCAGCTTTGCAGAGGCTTTACAGAAGGGGAGCGGGAAGAAAGGCAAGCTCGTAACTGGATTTGCAAAGGGCTAACAGCCTCTCCACCACTAGCTTCTGTAAGTGGGAAGTGGTAGCAAGATAAAACTGATAAACATGCTTCGACTTCCAGAGATTAGTTTACAGCATGGTCCCTTGGTTAGCATTTACTGCAGGTGAACATCATGCAAAAAGTTCCAAAGCAGCTGAAGCTGTAGGTGTGATTCAGCTAACAGCATGTATTTCCAAAGATTTTATTCTAGTTTTGCATTATTCTAAGTCTGTCTTGCTTCAGGAAAATCAGTTTTACTGGAAAAAAAAAAAAAAAGTAACCTTATGTTATAAGAAACACAAATTGTGTTTTAAAAGATAATTTAACTCAAGTCTTATTAAATATACAAGATGCAGGCAGAGAAACTGCTTTTCAGCTTTAATCAAGACTGTACCAAGTTGCTGTATTGTCAACATTTACCAAGAAAAACATGCCAGCACACAGAAGATGACAGTCCCAACTTCTAAGCATGTGAGATACATCCCCCATATCAGTTAACAAAGATTTAAGTCTATGTAGAATCCTGTTCTAATTCGGGATTTGTTTTCTATTCCTTTGCATTAGGCACTTTATTCTCCCCCTTAATTTTCACAACCATAAGCAGTTTTGTGTACAAGGAAATTATGAATACATTTCTTTTTTTTTTTTTCTTTAAAACTTTATTAAATTACGCAGTAAGAACCCATCTCCACACAAGTGTTTCATTTCTGGATAGCAGAGGTATAATACATGAGCCACAGGTGAGTGCATTACCCCTCCCTTCGCCCCAGCTTCCAAGAAACAAAACAGCATGTACAATACACTCCTGGTACTATGGTACTCCAAGCAGATTGTTCGTAAGGTTATTTTTAACTGGAGAAAAATAAAAAGGATTGACAGTATCAAGTGTCTTGTTCTGCATATGAATGTTCTTCACTGCAACATTCAAACACCTTCTTCCTTGCAATGCATGGTGTGGCAGAGGGTTCAGGAAGCAATGGCAGTGGAATGCATTTGCACGGGAATCTTTAGATACAAAGCCTGTGACTTCCCTACTCGGGCAATCTGAATGCAAAAAGGCGGTGTGTGTGTTGAAAATTCTTACACTTCAACGTGCATGTCCATGAAAAATTGGCAACCGAGGAGAAAATGAATTCAAAGACCTACTGAGGAGGCAGAGCAGTTAGCATAGTGCAAATACTGGAAATAATACAGGTTTGTCCATTACTCATGCCCGATGTTAATTTAGGTTATCAGGAAATTAATAGCCAAGCTTTCTACTCAGATGAACTGCTGCAAATCCATTCAATTAATTTTATGCCAGTAGTGGGCTTGGCTCAAATCCTTGAATACTTAAATTTTGATTAAAAAAAAATGCTGTATTATTTCAAGTGTGTTTTTACTCTGAAAAGTGACTAAAAAGGCATAAAGGATCTTCACACATCTATTGTTTTTCATCAGCTGCACCTAATCAATTCACCCAGTTTACAGGAGAGAAACTTCTTTATACACGGCTACACCAATTTATTTGGGTTGAGAATGCCAGTGCACATTTCTGCTTTAGCTATCAGCACCTGTAAAATTTTGCAGTTGTAACTGAATTGTGTTCAGTTTATTTGCTCCAAGGAAAGGAAGTTGCCTTTTTCTAAAGGTGTCCCACTTCAAAAAGAAAGCAATAAGTCTTCTAGACAACTGACAGAGAAGCAGGACATCAATCTAAGTAAGAAGATGCCATTTTTAGAGAGACTTTTCTGACCATAATCACACACTGAGTGCAGAATTGATAAAAAAAAACAAAGACCTTGGTGGAAGATTGACTAGGGATGCATTATTGAACAACCATCTGTAGAAGTAATATGGCAAAGGAAAATTACTTTGCAGAAATCTTTACAGATCCAGTTGAACAAAAAGTGGAGAGTCCTTCATTTCTTGGACTATAGGTATACCCCTGTGAACTGAAGCACTATAATTTACAAGTGTAAACTAAAAGTATTAGGAAAGTGAAGTAAAAAGCATATCACTCTACCTCCACCAGAACATCACTTTATTGTTTATCTGTCATCAACAATGTAAAACTCTACTAGATACTCTATCCTGGTTTTTAAAAAGGTAAAGATTACATTGGATTAGCTACGTTGTACGAAAGAAACTACAGCAATCACAGTAGAATGAGATTGGAGGGACAATTTGAATTACAAAAAAGTGTACACTGCAAGCAGAGGGAAGTGCACATTAAATCAAATGCCTGTAGGATTCATTACTTTTAAATGCACAGTGACAATTTTGAGAAACTGTACATAACAGAATTACAGAAATGACTTTAACCAAAATTACATTTTGCATTTGACCATCCAACTCATAAGTAATCATTGATGTTCTCTATTTTCAGTGCTTTTGGAAAATTTGTTTACCAAACAAAATTTGTTAATTTGACTAAACTGTGAAGTAGAAGGATTGAAATAAAAAGTATATTGGAAGTACGCCTAACCTACAAGAATAAGCCAAAAGGGGTGTATGCAAGGAGAGGCTGGGAGGAGAGAAAGGAAAGACGAAAGGGAAAAGAGAACAAAGGCTTCTTCTTCTATCTCAGAAGTTCTTCCAATGCAGCGTATATCTGATGTACAGCTCTTTGCTTTCAGTCCATTTCTGAAGTTTACATTTTGTAGCCTTTTTCCGTACTAACTGGTCAACTCAACCAGCACTGTTGCCACGCAACAAGAGCAACAAGAATCTGAATGCATCAAATCTTCCCTTGCTGTGATTTCTTCATGGCCCCATTTTTTCTGTTTTTCTTTGAACAGGGTTCGGTGTTTCCTGAATTGTTCACAGGGTCGGGTGGAATTGAGTTCCAAATCACTCTGCGGTTTGTAGCATCCCGATTTCTTTCTGCAGCTAACCCCCAGACACGTTTGCAGTTCTTCCGTAGCAGAAAGACAAACCGTGTTGTTCAAGCAGTGAGCTTTCACCCTTGACCGTGGGGGTTGCAGACCATTGTGTTTAGCGTATCCCTGAGTGCAGCTATCCTGCAGGATTCACTTCCCAGTGCACCGAGATTTCCTAGGTTTCCTCAGATTAAGCCCCAGTATGCATCACCACCGACTGTGGTGCGGCTATGGATGCCTGAGGCCGAGTTGATTCTGGTGGGTGTCTGACCTCGCTGAACCAGACTGATCTGCGTTCTCCCTACTCATACCCAGGCAGTCCAACCTTCATACAGCTGAGCCAAGTTATCTAGATTAGTTGCTTCCTTAATCACAAAGTCAACCTATTAAAAAGGTCAAACAAGTAATTAAAAATAAGCTAGATTTTTTTAACAGTGTAAGTGATCTTAATATTTACTGTTGAATGTCACCTGCAAATACAAAATTCCAGTGGGAAAAATAAAACATCTATAGTAACTGTAAACTTCATCTTACATAACTTTGTGTAGTCCACATAAGAAATAGGCATTTGTCCCACAGGGCCAAAAATGTTTATGCATCATCTCATTCATAGCCATTATCTTGAAAATAGTCACAACATGCTCCAGTTTACACCAACATCTGGGTCCCCTGACTCAGTTTCCCAGAGACAGAAGCATGGTTGTGTTATGCTAGTAATAGACACGTTCTGTCCTTTACACAGCTGTACATATGTTCTCCCTGGGTATCAAGAGCTGTGTAACAAACATTAGCCAACTGATACACAGAAGGCAATTCTATCCAATTCATGAGTTTCTAAGTCTGCAATGCAGAAAACAAAGGCATTTCATAAAAAATGAATAGAGCAATCCAAGGCAGCAGCATACCTTGATTTGTGTTGGAATATATCCCACATCTCAAAAGGGACCCCTCATTCACAGTAGGATTTTACTCTAAGGCACACGCTTCAGCGTACATACGCGCGTGCTTATTATCAAATATTTAAAGCACAGACCAGCATTGCAACTTCACTATTTTCAACTCACCTGTTCAGCAACAGACATTCTCCTGTTGGGATCCACATCTCGGCCCTCTAACTTGGCTTTGACCCGCTTCCACACACTAACTGCATATGAATTCCTTTCCTGCACAGCTAAAGGTACAAAATAAAATTAATTCAATTTTACATTCCTGCACAGAAGCCCAGCACTGAGGTGTTTCACGGGTTTGTGTTGTCAGCAGTGAGGTTTTTTGCTGTTTGTTTGTTGTGGGTTTTGTTTGTTTGGGGTGGTTGGTTGTTTGGTGTTTTTGTTTTGGTTTTGTTTGGTTGGTTGGTTGGTTGCTTTTGTGTGTGTGTGTATTTTGGTTTTTGTTTGTTTTTGATTTTGTTTCTGTTGGGGTTTTTTAAGCCCTGTATTTACCTTTTCCTGTTTTAGGGTCCCTGGCTGTCTTTTTGGGACTACAGGCAACACTTTTGCCAGTTCCTGGGACTGTGCTTGGAGGAGTATCTGCTGACGTGGCAAGATTTTTCTGAATTAGCTTTCTTGCATTCTGCGACATCACCTCTGGCTGAGTTTTCTGCCCTGTATTGCTACGTACAGCTGTAAAGAAAGTTTAAAGGCACTTAAACTATTCAAAATAATGTATCACAGATGCACGAAAAAGCACAATTAAATGCACATCAAATGCAGGTATCAGTACTTCAGTACAAATGCATTTTAAACTCTGCATGAGTTTCTCTTTCTACTCTTTCCATTTCTGATTTCTTTCACTTCATAAACAAGAGGCTTTGTTCCATTGCAAAACATTTATTTATGTTAAGTGGATTTTTATGGGCTCTCAACCTCCAACTCTATCATATGGATGGCAGTTATAAAACACAATTCTTGTTCTTGATAGAAATCAAGAACTTATCTCAGTCCAAATACTGACAGTAGAACAATAAATAGAAAGAAATCCATGCTCATGAGAAGCTTTACAGTTAAAAACATTATGAATTAAACTTTTGCAAACACAAATGCCTTTGAAATTAATCCTGAAACCCTCTAAAGTCACCATAAATATTAATACTTATTTCAACAGAAATTACAGTTCAGTTGATATACATGGAATGCACTCTCATGTATCCTGGGCTTTGTGAAGTGAATCCAGATCTTGAAGGCTATTCCAAGGCTTTCATCAAGTGGCCATTCAGTATTGCATGCTGAATGACTTGAATTTTAAAGGCTTTTATAGAAATTGTCTATAAAATGTACCATCTAATAAAAGGTATGATCCTTTCTCTAATATAAATTCCTGATGTTTTAATGTTTTTACTTTAAGTATTACCTGCAGCAAAGGTTGGCTGATATGTAGCAGCTGACGTTGGGCTTGAGCATTCATTTGCTGTATCCGTGACTAAGGGTGATGCAAAACCCACTAGATTATTGTAGACACTAGGAAACAGAATGGAGTTGATAAACATTCACACAACTAACTGACTTACTGAAAACTAGAAAGGAAGTTAAGTCAATTTTTGTAAAAAGATTTCTGAATTCTAAGACAACCTCCAAGTAGACAGCCCATGCTGTATTTCTGCTACAGACAAGCAGATAAGCAAAAGGCCTTCACCTGAGAGAAGGGGACTTTCTTACCTTTGGCTCTGCGTTTTTAGTTCTTTCAAGGTGGGAGTTATTTCCTGCAGCATTTCAACATGTTCCTGACTGCGGACTTGACCCATAACCTGAACTAATGTAAACAAAACTGTCTGAATATTATCTTGCCATGATTTATATTCACCCAAGAACTGCCTAACACTATTCTCATAGGGAACATCTTCACCATCTGCCAAAGCTGCTTCTTCATCCTGTAACAAAGACACAGCAAATCATTAACCTTTTTTGCACATTTTGATTAAGAGAATGAAGTTGAGCATTTCTTACTCTTTTCAGCCCCTCAGCTTGTCATTTGACTACAAATAACCAGATTTTTCAGTAGCTAAATTTCAAGAAAATTCATTTGAAAAAGATCAAATACTCTACTGATTAAAAAACAAGATTTGTAAACACAAAGAATGTGTTTCAACTGCCAAATAAGAGAAGAGGATAAATTCAGCCAAAGCCTGATTAGCCTAATTCTAGAAATAAAGCTTTATCATTTCTCAGAGATTAAATTAATTTTATGTCTTGAACTTCATATTCATGAACACATTTCACTGTTTCTAGATACTTTAAAAAGCACATAATTGTAAGTGTTATTTTTCTGAAATTATACTGACTTGGGTTTGAGGAAAAAATTGAATGAAGTTTTCAGCATACCTTTGCCATAGCTTTCAGTAGATGTTTGACATCTCCAAGTTGTCTGTTATGACCTGTGAGCACAGTTTTAATACTATCCACCAGATTTTGAATTGTTTCACAAACTGTTTCTATTTGCTGTTCTCTTTCTGTTTGTACTGTTCTCTGTGTAGATATTTCCTGGGTCAACTGCTTGTGAGCTGAGTGAAGCCATTCAGAGCTGCCAATAGGATGTTCAAGACCAGTGCCCTAAAAACAACAAACATTTTTGTATCTGTATCCAGAGATAAAGTCAAATACTGTGTAGATGCTACTGCCAGGTGTTTAGCAGCTGAAGAAATACATTCTGTAATCCACAGCCCATTAGAAGGTATACATAGCATTAATTTAGAATGAAAGACTAAATTGAGAACTCATGATTACAGTGATTTTGTAATGTTATATATTTTGCTTTGACCTTTACTTACCACTCTCTGAAGTAGGCGAAGCTCCAGTTCAGAGACCGAACTGTTGAACTGTGATGCAAATGAGCACATTTGCTGACAGCGTTTCAGAAGTTCAAATAGTGCAGCATCAAGATTTAAGGCTTCTGCTGTTCTAGTACGTAAACTTTCAAAATGAATGATATTACTGCAGAGGAAAGTGACCTGAAAAATCAAAGCAAGAGTATGAAAAATTACTCCAATTAAACTATTATACAAACTGCATTTGTTCCGTGGCCCTAGAAGCGAGAATTCAAAATGCAGTAGTAAAGCTGCTCTGTCCCAGTAGCAGTATCATTTCAGGGTCATCCAACCCTGCAGCATTTCTCCCAGAAATTATTCATATTGCTTTTAAAGCGGGATTCCCGGAAGCATTTGCTCTTTAGATGCTGAGGAGTTAAAATACCTTCTATGTACATCTCAAGTAGGAAAGAGAGTGATCATGCTTAGGAAGTCTATAGTAGTATAATTTTGTATAGTACCTGACTTGCTCTTTGACTTTCTTTCAGTATGAGGTTTCTTCTTTCAGCAATAGTGGCATCAAAATCTTGCAAGACTGGTGCCAGTGCAGGATTAGCTCCTCCTGCCCATTTTAAACGCTGCTCAATACTTGCTTCAAGCGCTGCTAGTTTCTCCTGCATTGGGGGAAGAAGGAAGACAACAAACCAAAAAATCCACCATAGAAATAGATCATCCATACTCATGTACAAGATCTAATCCTAACTGCCTAACTTAAAATTAGGCAGATATAAGGCCAAGCAGACACATTCTGAAACCTATCTATATAAAAGAATGTGGTATTTGTGATTGAAAAATATTAGCTTATGCTGTCTAAAGGTTTATTTTCAGCATACATTACAGATGGATTTTATCGTTCTGGAAATAGTTTTCCTTATCTAGATTTTAACCCACCAGATAAAAAAAAGCAAATTAAAAGTAATCTAATTTCTATACTAAAAGTTATATAAAAATATAGGAGTCCTGAATTATTTTACAAATTATCTTCAAAAAAAGATTACAAACAGTACCTTCACAACTAAAAAGGAAATTCAAGAAGCTAACAGTATTTATGTTAATCAATTAAGTAATTTATATTACTGATACCTTAAAGTCTAAAAAGCTGAGCAAAGCCACAGCACACAACAACTTTAACACAGAATAATTTAATTGCTTCTGTCTACACAGGAAGCTTCTGACATTAACTAGTAAAATGATAGTAAGGATGATCCAAGTCAGACAAACTTCAAGAACAGGAACATGATCAGCAGTCAGAAGCAGCTTTCATATATTTGTATTTTCACTTATTAAACAGATTTACTGATATTCCAGAGAGAATATTTTTGAGACATCAAAATCAAACAATATAACAGTATACATAAGACAGACTGAAAAAGATGAATGAAAATATCACTAAATTTTTGCTTCAATGGCAAAAGACACAACACAATCTGGAAGCAGCAGATAGCTTTGCAATTTGTGTTAGTCACATCCCAATTTACTGCTGAACAAGCCTCCCAAAAATAATAGTACCTGCACTGTTGCAATTGAAGCTTCAATCTGACTGAGCGTGTGAAGTTTCTTTTTCATGCTGGCTAAAATTGCAGAACGAGGTGGAGGAGTAACAGAAATAGCTTGCGGACGACTGATGAGGAGGTCTTCATGCTGCCACTGTAAGGGAATAATGGGAACATCTGATTATCACTATTGCTCAGCACAAAATATTTTGCTTCACAAACAGAAGTTCTAATACTCTGATACACTAAGTAAAGGTGTTTTAAAAGGGCCAGCTGTCAGACAATACCAGCACACTTAAAAGTTCTAAATCATTAGAGTGTGCTAAATTATGTAAATAGTTGCAAACTATGTTTTGCTGGCTTGGATATTTTTCTTTTATTTTAGTATTTTTTATTTTACATTAATCAATCACTAACTTCCTAGAAGTGACATTCCTTGATCTAGAGGAAAACTCATCAATATTCAGAAGTAATTCACAAAGCCAAGACTATTTTGCTTACCAGTCTACTTAAATGGTTTATTAATGGACATAGGGACAGCCTTTATCCTAACCTACAAAGCACTACAAAATGAAGATAAATGATATTACAATACAACTGGATACTAGCACCAGCCTACGGTTCAAGGTGCACAATGGCATTTATTTAAAGCCTCGGAAAAACATTTTCAGGATTGATACTGCTGCTATTTATAGTTTTTCATGAGGCAAACAGCGAGGCAGAGAGACCATTAAAACTTTGAAGGAAATGTACAAGACAACATGCAGCAATGCCTACCCCCTGTTTTAAGCAATCTCCTCCCTTAAAGTCTGTTTGAAAAGAGGGGGAGAATGAGACATAATTGCTAGTAAGAAAGCCAGGGAGAGACATCTTTTCTAATAAATAATTCAATGGTTATTGAAAAAAAAAAAAAAAAAAAAAAAAGACACACTGACTTGAAAAAGAATTTAGATATTGGCACATTTGCATCTTATAAAGCAGCTAGTCTTCAAAAGAAGCTAGCTGTAACACCCTTTTCCTTTCACAGGTACAGAATAATTTAAAACCAGAATACTTTATCAAGTCCCTTAAAATACTATTCAACAAAATATGAAGTTTTTATGCCAGACACAGTAACTAAAACTCATTTTCCACAGAGACAAGTTGGAAAGAAATAACATGCACTGTGGTCTTACTTGGAACATGGCGATATGTAACTGTACTCTCTGAAGACTGGTCTTGCAAGATGAAATACTGGTTTCAAGTCTGCGCACTAGATCATGCTTCTTCCATGCTGTATCATATGAACTAGCTAATACTGTTGCTCTGTTCATGACCAACTGCGAGAACTTGCCAATTTGGATGTTGTGCTCCACAGCTTTCTTGCACAGGTCATCCACAGAAACTTTGCTTTCTGCTCCAAAGTCTTTAGCCTCTACCTGAGCAATGATATCGACACCCAAAGCACTGATGAAACTGCACAAAGTAAGTCCCAAAGCTTGATTTGGAAGGCCAATTAAAAGCTGTCTCACGAAGTCAGCTGTAAAAGCCTTGATTGGTTTGGCCATTTGGTCTTCACTAAAACAAGAGTTTCTGTAAAGGGCTTTCACATTAACAATTTGAACAGGTCCATTTACAGCATTCTGGTCTTCAAGTGAACTGATTCCTTTTAAAGGAAATAAATAGTATTTTTGTTATAAACAAAACATTTGATGCATCTAGAAAAACATTATCTGACAGAGCAAGATAACAGAAACTAATTTCTGCATACGTGCCATATATGAAATGTAAGTTACAGTAGAAGTGACCATTTTACATTATTCTCAAAAGGACAAGGAAAAGTGAACAAAGCAATACTGAATAGACAATAAAATTTGTTTACCTGACAATGTTTTAGAAAAGGTACCACAGAGCCTGAAAAATTCTTTAATTGTTTGCAGTCTCTTTAGAAAGAAAATTTCCTCCAGGACTTGCCGATTATTGTCATCGTCAAAGAAGTTAACCTGGGTGCTGCGGGCTTCCCTAATTATGTCAATCTTGCGCCAGGCAACGGGTATTTCCATTTTGTTTAGCTGAGCAATGTAAAGAAAATAAATTAGTTTTGTTTTTATAAAGCTTTCTTACTCCTCACTCGGAGAACAAATCCATACCTTTTCAATCAACAGACCAAATGCAGTTTCCACTTGAGCAAACATTCCATCAAAGGCTACCAAAAGCATTTGACCAGCTGACATTTTGGGAGTTTCATCAACTGAACCATTTCTTGGCTGAATTAGCTCACCATACTGAGCATGAAGTACTCTTAAAAACAGGAAAGAAAAGTTACATGTTTTGGCTTAGCGTACAAGAAATAAACAGCGTTTTCTTAAACTGATTGATTCCACAGCTAGAGCAGATTGGAATTAAGTTGCGTCTTAAGTTCAACAAGTTGAAATTTTTGCAGGGTCTTCCAAGTCTGGCCCCATCCACTTACGATATGAGTCCTAATGCTGATCTCATAAGAACAATTAAGGATATAATATCAAATGGCGTTGTATTAAAGGACCAGCTACAAAGCACACTTAAAACACAGGTAGAGGATACAGACCATAATTCCTATGAGAATGGTAAAAACATGAATAGTATGTGATGTACTATCGCCTTTCCTTCCTTGAAAACCAAGTACTGGTTTTATAACATACACACATATAGCTGACTGAATGAAGTATGGGCTAAAAAGGTGGAGGATAAGGTCTTGGGTTATGGCTGAGGTGGTTTAATAGCTTGCTGCTCCTGAAAGGATGGTCTTATCCTCTCCCTCCACTCTATTACTTTTGACCCTCAACTAACAGGCTGAGCAGGCTTGCCAATGAGTAAACTAGAAATCAAATTAACCTGAGACAAAAAGTAAACTGTTTTTGACTGGTATAGCAGCCTTCATTGTACCACTGATGGAGCCACCCCAACTGACTCAAGGGAAGCAGCAAGATCACTTCTACTGTCAGGAAGTTTTTGAATTGGCTCATTTGTCAACAAGCACTTCCCCAGAAAGGTACCATCCCACATTACAAGATGTACAAGCCTTTTTGTTTTGTTGGGGGGGGGTGTTTGTTTGTTTGTTTGTTGGTTTGGTTTTTTTTTTGTTAGTTGGTTTTTAATCAAGTCACTGAATCACATTATGCAAAAGCTGCTCATCAAAGCTCTCGGTGAAAGGAGTGCCATGGTTACAAACTCTTCCTTTCACAGGTTCCTCCTGCAAACTAATGGACCGGTTCCTATTTTTAAGCATCCCTTAACTTCAAACATAAAAATCAGAACTCATCTTTTGGAAAAAGTTGGGTACCAGAAGGCAGCTTTAAGCAGATGTAAACGTACATCACCACAGCTCTGTATTTCTACGTATGTACACGGATAAACGCACAAATACAAAGAGAAGAAACATGTACTTTAGACACTGCACTCTACTTAAGGGTATCCTTGGGCAAGAAAAGTCTGTACATCAAACAAATAATAAAATTTAGACAAACTAATGTTCTGCAGCCTTTGTTCCCTCATATCTAAGCTAATAAAAAACGTGATTTACCTTGCAACATCAATGTAATGAGTATGTGTTTCTTCCTCTAGTCCCATAGCAGCATTTCGTAAATAGGCTTGAAGAGATTCAACCAATGTTTGCAAAGAGACTCCATCAGTTGTTTGTTCAATAAGATTATCCAATTCATGGAGCATACTTTCTAAAGTATACTCTCCTTTCATTAAGCACCTAAGTGCTTCAGGAAAAATGATCTGCCGGAAGTTTGAGTTCAATTCCTATTAAGAAATATGAGAACATAAGAATTTTTCTCCTCTCAGAAAGGTATCATATACAACACCTTTCATGTTTTAGCACCACACCACCCCACAGCAGACATTATCTACAAGGTAACACGATGGTGGTCAGCCAAGGGTCATAGTCTGCCTTTTTTTTTTTTTTTTTTTTTAATTTGAAGAAAACAAAAATACATTAAAACCCGCCCAAACCCCAAGTTTTGAAATTTGCCCAATGTAGCAAACACCACCCCAACAGCATCAGCGGCAATACCTTACAGCAATCCTCCAGAGGATTAGGGGTACAGAGATCAAGTTTTGCAAATAATTTTATCAATTTGTGTAGCTGTTCTATTCCATTGTGTAACTAAAAGTGAGTTAAATTATTTATTGAATTTATGATTTGTTGAAGTGATTTGACTAGACAAGGGAAAAGAACAGAAAACTTGCTAGATACTGATTATTTTGCTAGACTCCTACTCGTGCCACAGAAAATTAATGCAGGTTAAGAAAAACAGTACTTTAAGTGGCATAAAGCAATTTTCCCCAAGCAGAATGAATCAGAGGGCTAAAGGCAGCTACAGAAAGAACCAACCAATGCACTCTGTCTCCAAAATGAGACAAGACACACCAAAAAGATTAGTTATCTAATCTTGACCGTTCGGTGAGCTAAACAGCTAACCTAAGAACTCACAGGGAGGACAAAAATGTGTGGGTGAAAGATCTCAGCTTCAATGCAATGACATTGCATACATGTTTCTGAAATGTTCTTACTTTGAAGAGGAATCACAGAATTGTCAGGGTTGGAAGGGACCTTAAAGATCATCCAGTTCCAAACCCCCGCCAATGGCAGGGACACCTCCCACTAGAGCAGGTTGCTCAGAGCCCCACCCAGCCCAGTCTTAAAAACTTCCAAGGATGGGGCCTCCACTAATGAAACAAAGTGACGTCAAATCTCAACATGCTTACCCAGGTTAGTACAAAAATATTTTTCAAATATAATGCAGTGGAACCAAAAACCTCAAAAAGCATTTGAGCCACACCAGCTCAAAATAAAATAATGAAAGCAAGACATGAAGCTGGTTTATCTGTAGACCTGATACTAACTTCTTTCTCATGGTTACTTAGTTGACAATAATTGTAACAATGTCATAATAATTGTAACAATGTCATGTATAGATCAAAATGGTTTCTTTCAACCAACAAAAATGTAAGTGGCAGTAGCACATGTGTTCAGCTCAGTGACACACAACAATCAAGACTAAGGTTCAACAAAAAAGCACATCTCAGCAGCAGCATAAATAAACATTAGCTCCTTAAGGAAGTAGCTGTTAAGAATGGCTTAGCTGAAGCCTTAGAAGGTTACGGATGAAAGAAAAAAGTAACTAAAAGTATCACCTGAAGTGAGATATATACTCCATTGGCTAAGTGAACAGCTTCTGATGCTTCAATTGGGTTAGGAATATCCAAGTCCTGGGGTACAAGATGACACTGCTTCAGCAACTGCACAAGGCACGTAACATTCCCACTCATGCTGCAAAGCTCCTCCAAGAACCAGGCTCCATCTCTTGAAGTCAAATCAACCAGTTGCTCTCCAGCGCTAGATGCTGCACCTTCCATCATCAGATTTCGCCTAGATGAAGTATGAGGCTTACTTAGACAACCTGCCAGCAACTGCATTCTCCACATAACTATGTCACTTGAGTATTCCTTTTATTCCTCATACATGAGCCCACTTAAAAACCAATTCACAAGTGGTGACTCACCTCGTCAGCGTACAAAGAGCAGAGATGATAACGCTGGCTAAGCTCAGCGAGCCCTCCTCTCCATTTTCATGAAGGAAAACTTTGATGCAACGTTCAATTTCTTTCAGCTGCTCCTCACAAACAGGTACAGTAACTGCCTCCTGTTTCAAACGCTCCACCTGCCTGATAAGTCTGTTATTTATATCTGCTGCATAGCGCTGTAGAGTCATTTCTGTAGCGGTTATGAACTGACACATACTTGGAGGTGGTTGAGGAGCATACTGCATTTCATACCTGTAAAGCAAAAGTATGGAATGACAAAATTCTCCCTTCTGAAGCATGAGAAAATTGCATTCAGCTTTGCGTAGGTGTATTGGGTCTGACTGAGCTGGAGTTAGTTTTCCCCACAGCAGCGCTCTCAGTGCTGTGCTTTGCACTGAGAGCTGGAAAGGTGCTGATAACACACCCATGTTGTGGCTACTGCTGGGCAGGGTTCACACAGCACTAAGGCTCGTTTTTCAACATTCCCCCTGCAGTGGGATGTGGTGAACAAGATCTTGGGAGGGGACACAACTGGGACAGCTGACCCAAACTGGCCAAAGGAATATTCCATACCATACGATGTCAGCTGAACTCTATATAAAGCTAGAAAAAGGAGGGGGTGATTGCTCTGGTGATTGACCTCCAGAGCAACTACTATGTGTTTGGAGCCCTGCTTCCCAAAAAGGGGCCAAACATTGCCTGCTGATAGGAAGTAGAGAATAAATCTTTGTTTTCTTTTGCTTCTGCACGTGGCCTTGCTATGCTTGTTATTAAATTGCCTTTGTCTTAACCCACAAATTTCATCTTATTTCCTTCCCCCTGGTTCAGGAGGGGTGGGCAGAGGCAGGGGGGAAGTGGCAGAGCAGCTTGGTGTGCAGCTGGTGTCCAAGCCAAGGTCAAACTACCACAGTAGGAAAAATACTCTGCATTTGAATAGTTCCCACATCACCGACTCCATATCAACTCAAACTACCATAGGGGTTGATGGCTATTCTAACTACACTTTATGAAAGTCTAAGAACGTACCATATTTCCTATCTATTTGCAAGGACAGATGAAAATCAGTAATCCTCAAAGCAAAGAATAAATAGAAGATAAAAAATAGGAAGGAAACAGTTTTGGTGTAAATGCTTGAATATAAAATCTAGATCTTGTAAGCCAAGCAGTAATAATGCTGAAATGGCCTGTACTTTAGAGGAAGAAGGAAAAAAAATTGCTTGAAAATCTGCTTTAATAATACTAAAAAAATTAAATCTTAAGTCAGATAAAGTGATTTTTAAATACTACAAGTTTCTAAAACCTCTAAATATCACCACCCTAAGGCCACAAACATGGTTCTTCATTTGTTCATTACAGGGCAGCATTACTTGATTTTATTTTTGTGGTACAGATTAAACTCTGAAACAGTATTTTTCAAGTAATTTTTCATCTTTTTCTTCAAACTTCTGGAATTACAGCTTAATCTTGTCTTGCTTTATAATTAGATTGGTACTCACAAAAATATTCCCTTTAATTAGGAAATTAGAATCCTGAAGTAGTTTGAAAATTAAGTTTTTCAAGCAATCCACTATTCTGTGAACTTACTTCCTGAAGATATCCTGACAACGCTCTATCGTCATGTTACAGATGAGTTCTTCCATCCAGGTTTTCCATTGCTCTATTCGGTGCTTCTGAAACACAGCTTTTGGATACTGAAGAGCTACTGTTGCATAGTTGTGCAATTGTTCAAGACAACCACGTAACACTGATCTTCTCTGCTGGAGAAGAGCACCAACTTCCCCTTCCAGTTGTTCACACTGACTGATTAGATGTGCCTGCCCTGCATTTTGTAGAAATGCTGTTGCTGGTACATAACTTGGAGGACCTTTTAAGAAAGATTTTAAAAAATTAAGATGTATCTCTGAGACACACATTTTCTATAGCATACAAATACTAAGTGTTAATATCTTGTCAAAAATATTCTTTTGCTTGTGATAAAGGAGGCATGAAGAATTCATACTGGGACTTTTGAGCATGAGGTAAGAGAATAATCTCATGCCCAGCTAGGGTGAGACAGGCAAGTTCCTTCAGACAGCTTGGGACAGAAACCTTGAAGTGCTCTAAACCACCCTCTGAAGAAACTCCTTTCTTTTCATTTATTGTATACAGGTCCTTGCCTTTAAATTGGAGAAAGCCCATAAGGCCTCCTGATATTAAACTCTAGTTATTTTCCAACAAATAAAAAAAACCCCAGAAAACTATTTTATACCTAGGTCCATTTGTGTGCTAATTTCTTGAAGAAGACTTGCAAGTTGCGTTGCCTCTAAATTACTGAAAGCAGTTTGGTAATGTGTTATCCACTGCTCGAACTCATTCAGCTTCACCTGGATTGCTTCCTGGACAGCTCTTTGTTGAGACTGCAACTGTGTGTGCTCAGAATACCTGAATTATTGAAACCACAGAATCAAGCAAGTACTACAAGAAAAACATACTTAACTATATTGAATACAAAACAATATTGAACAATACAACTGCCCTGTTGACCAGAGAATGAACATATTCTTACCAATTACACAAAACTTTAACAATGTTGTATTAATTCTGTTCATCTACAAAATGATGACTGCATGTGCATATTCATGCAATTCTGAAATCCTTGATCAATTCCAAATAAATGTGAAAAATAAGTTAAAGGATTAGAAACTTGGATGAAAAGACTTTTGTGCTGTATCAATAGCTGTGTTATGTGGATTAACTTGATGGGACACCACATTCAACATATTCTGTCTCTTGCCTTGAAGGTCAAGTGCAAAACATGGACTAGCACAGGTTATATTGTTAGAATATGAGGCAAAGAACATGAAGATTTAGTCAAATGGTTTCAAAAGTTCTTCTGTACTTCCTTACTTTAAGAACAGCTTTTACCCACCTATTAATCTCTCATATATAAATTTTTAACATTTAACTCATAAGTACATTACTAAACCACCAACTATACTGAACTATGAGATTCCTGACAGAATTCCTGACTCCTCCATACCTGTGCTGAAGCGTGTGGGAGGGATGATCCACTCCTTCTGCACCTTCCAGAAATTCTATCTCCTCCAGTAGTTTTCCTTGCAACTTTTCTACCTCTGTCAACTGCTCTTGCAGGTTCAGATACTCTTCTAAACTAGTGTCCAATTTTGGCAGCACAGCAAGCATTTCATCTCTGTTCTTAAACCAGTTAACCTATAACCAAGACACAGATATTACAGTAGTGGACATAATTTAACCAGGTAAGAGAATGTAAATATAGGGCAGAGCTTAACCTTTCAATGATGTTGCTCAGCTAGGACTACTTCCAGTGCTACAAGTGCTAAAGCTTAACAGACATTTTTTATTTGGTCTGCTCCTCTAAACCTCTATTTTTATTTCTCCAGCCCAAATTCAGGAAAAATATTAAAACATGTTCTAGAATTAAGTACACAGAAAATGAAAACTAAATACCTGCAAGTTCCATATGAACACCACTCTCAATACAAACTCAATTTAGCTCTATAAAATTTGTGAACTATTTCTAATAAGTTCCCACCTCTTCCACCACCCCCAAAATGCAAATAAATGAAGTGAAAACATAAGGCCTACACTTTGGTTATAAACCAGAAAATTATTGTAGTAAATTCACCTTTATTTCAGCCACTCTTGAAGAAAAGAGACTACGTGTAATGTCCCTCTCCATTTCTCTTTTGCTTTGTTTGTTTTCAGCCTGCTGGCCACCCCCCCCATAGACAGCTCCAGCAAATCCTGCTTCACCTCCTGCTGTCCAGTCCACCAGAGGATCATAAACAAAAGCTTCAAGCAATGTAAGCAAAGTCTCTCTCCCACGCCGCATAATATGAAGTACCTGCATCATATTTTAAACAGACTCATTCAGATCGTGCATTATCCTTGTAGAACAGTGGAATTTAGGTACAGGAACCTGAAAGTTTATCCCTAACCACCACCAATACAGGAAGAGTACTACAGTATACACAAACATAGCTAGCCTGTAGTAACATCACTATATATAAAAATTGCATTCTAGCCATCTATTAAAACTCTATATTCTAGCAACAGCCATTGGAGGAAGAAAACTCTTTGTTCAGAGCACTTTTCTTTTCAAAAGCTTATCTGGAATGCTTACAAAGGATGAGCCCTGAAGAAAGAGGGTAAGCAAAACTTCACAAAAAAAGCTTCAGGAAAAATGTAACATTTCACATCTAGTGCCACAAGTCATCCTTCCCCCCTGAACTGTAGTTGTACCACTAATTGTATATGTACTCATCTGACATTCTCATATTTGTTAAATATCTGCTATAGCATGTATCTAAAGTAAGTCCAATTAAAATCACTGCAGAAAAGGCAAAGACTTTATAAATCAACAGCAGAATATTTAACAGAAGAGTTCTAAGATAGAATTTGGCACGTGCTAGCCCTCAGTTTTCTGCAAGTTTCCTAACTTACCTGTTCGCAAGAAAGCCTGAAAACCCCTTCTACTCCTGTCACTCCAAGTGCTGTTTCAATATTGTGCGTCATTCGGAATGGAACCTTCTCTGGTACCCTAAGGCTTTTCCCTTTAAGATAAAAATTTAAGTTGTTTCTTTTAATTCCCAAGAAGGGAAACCTTTTATTTGAATAACATATAGCATTTTTTAAATTACCTTTTTCAAAGCAAACATTATAATCTATGTGGACAACTTCTCCTGTAGTCATATCTATAAGAACATTATCCAGATGTCTGTCTCCAAGACCAATGATGTAGCCAACCATGGACATAACTGCAGTGGATCTTGCATACGACTTTAAAGAGAGTTTCAGGAAAAAATTATTTGTGGGAATCCTCAGCCAACACATTGGACTGACTACCATCTTAAAACATTATTTTAAGTGTAAGTGTAAGACAAAATCAAAACCAAATTATTCCAACCTGTTTTCTGTTTGTTGCCTGATGATATCTTACAAGAACTTTCATGTCTTAGGCTGATAATTCTAGTATAATAATGTAGAGCTATCAGGTGTATACCCATTTTTTTTTAAATTCCAGATGGTACAATTGCCAATACTTCCTGTTACATGAAACCTCAGCAGTGCTAGCTCACCTAACTCATGAGTCTCACCGCTTGAACACATCCTAGGCATTTGTTGCCCCTCATCCCACTAAAAACACAGCCTTTCAGAGGGAAAAGATATTTGATCTAACTCACCTGTGTAACTCTCCACCATTCATCTGGTGTAGTACATGACGACCAAAGCTCCTTAGCTAGCAGATTTGGGGGAGTTGCTTCCATCAGTTCTTCTAGAACAGCCCTCATAACATTCAAGGGCCAGTCACGACGTGACACATCAAGACTAAGCCCAACTGCCTTTAAAGCTGGTCCAATTTTACTGTAGTAAAGTTCACTGGGTCTAGGCACTATTCCAGGATTCTGAGGAGTCTGGTAAGAGTCCTGAGCCTAGAAGTAAAAATGGTAGTTTATATATTGCAACATGCAACTTTACTCTTATCAAGGTAAATTTCAAAAATATTAACTGTAAAAATTCTATTTAAAATGAAATGGAAATGAGAGAATGGTTAAAGTTATTAGTTCCACCTCTCAAAATCAACTCCACTTGTTCAAACCCAGTTCTCCTTGAGTTATTGTGCCAGAACAATATATTTATGTTACATACTGTAATATATGTAAATACATCTGCAATTTTATTGACATCTGGTGAAATCCCAAAGGTTATTAATATACAAACCCAATCTCCATTATTGTGAACAAAACACAATCATTTTAAGGCTACATTATTTAGAATTGCAAAGCCAATCAAAATTCATTTTCCCCTTCTGAATTGTTCTTGCTGGCATAAAAGATAGCTGTTACCTTTTGTGCTTGTAAAGCGGCTTCTCGTTGTTGCCACCGCTTGTAAAGACCAAACAAAGGTGTAGCTCCATCAACCCACTGGATCAAGCCTGATCTTGTTCCCAGAGGTGTCACAGAGTAGTGCCTTGCGTGGAACCTCGGTGTCTCTTGACGGTTAATGGTAGCAAACATAGTGTTGACAATTGATAAGAACTGCATGATTCTTTCATCTAGATGCAAGTCTTCCAAACCTGTGATAAATTTTGTTTATAATTTAGTTTCTAGATAGAAAAAATTCTCTTAAAGCCAAAAATTTAACATTTCTGGAAATCCTACTTCAGTTGAGACTGAAATGCTCCATAAATATACAGACTAAGGATGAATTGCTAAATTCAGCCTAAACCTAAATGTTTACATAGCATTTACCTACCAGAAGGACCAGTTTATAACAATACACTTTGTAAGCAGTACACTCAACAGTTACTAACAAAATGAACAGGTCTTTTCCCTTTCAGAGAAGGCATGAAGACTCTAAAGTTCCCTTCTGGGTGCTACCTTAAAGCTTCCAGAAAAGCGCATCCAGCTAATCTTATCAGTGTGTAAGGAGAACACTGTTTCTGATGCAACCCTTACAAAGAAGGGATCTGAAACACCCCTTACAGCTTCAAAAGGCAAAGTTCCCTGAAAATGTATGGTGAAGTGGGAGGTGCAGAAGAGAGGGAGCAGATGCTCCAAACGCCTCTCTCCTTATCATGCAGGTAGATAAAACAACAGTTGCAATCATGAATCTTCCCAACTTTAATATAGTCTAATTTATAACAGGAGACAGTAACTTGTAAGAGAAAACTTCCATTTCCTACCTTTGAACAGATAGGGATAGTTCTTCCCATCTGAACCCAGGAAAAGCAGTTTTTTAGGTTTGGTTTTGGTGGGAAGGATTGTGATGGTGCTGCCCACACTATGAATTGTGACTGTGTCTCTGGTAGATACTTCTCCAGGAAGTGCTATTTCAGTGTTCATCATGGCAGCCAACCAAGGACTGATTTCTTCAAGTCGTAAAAGGTAACTAGCCCGTTTCTGTGCTCTTTGCTGCAAACTTAGCATAACCTATTTCAAAGAAATTTTTTGGTTTAGGCTAAGGTTCACCTTAAAAACTAGCATAAAAAACCAAAATGAAACAAACACAAAACCAAAACAACAACAAAAACAACAACCCAACAAAAAACAAAACCAAAAACCAACCAAACAAAAACCACAAAACCAAACCAAAAACCCCACAAACACACTACCAAGACTTAATGCTGGTCATCTTTCAGGAAGCATGTAGATATTTCTTAAAGCACCTTTCATTCTTGCCAACCTACTAATCCACCTACAGCTTAGGATGAAGATAGCAAAAACTCAAAAACATCCTTTATGCAGCAAATATACCCTGCCCAGGGATAAGCACCAAAAGTCATAACTCCTAAAGAGGTTTGCTCCTGCATTTATAAATGAGCTGTGGTCAAACGTAGAGGTGTTCATCCACCTCCTGTTTATGTATCTGTATGCTTACATGTTCTGCAAAGCAGAAGGGGAACTGCAAAAACACCCAATCCCAAACATCCATTACTGTGTAAAAACTACATTCTGTCTTAAGACTTTTGAAAAACACCAAGTTGGCTTTGGATATCCAAGCGAATACAGATTTTGTTTCTCCTCAGATCCATATAAAACAATACAAGATCACATAATTGAAAACCAAAGTATCTTTGAAATGGTTGCTGCACTGCCCAAGGATTAGATAACACAAGTACTAACTTGTTAAAATTTAAATCCACTAAAATCAAATAGTACAAAGTTTCACAAAGACAGTATTTAAAAAGACAAAACATTCCTCTTCCCCCAAAACTGACAGTATCCCAGACAGCAGAAAATGCAAGATCTGAAAAAAATATGAGTAATTTCATAGGGTAGAAATGCAATAATGCAGGCACTAACTAGAACTTGTTACAGAGGCAAAAAGTACTGCACTTTAGTGTCCAGCATGCCTGTGGTGATTGCAGAGGAGACAAAGTTTCAGGCTGCAAATTTGATATGGCAAAAGAATACTAAAGAGAGAATCAAGCATATGGTGCAGCAAAAGTGTCAAGAGTCTCTACATCGTACTTCTAGTCTGGGCATTTAATACCTCTTTAAATGGGAGCCAGCTGCTTCCAGGTTTAGCAGGATTCAAAGGATTCTTAAGTTTCTCTAGTGCATTTTCAATTGCATCTCCATAGTTATCCTGAAACCATTTCTCATGAGGAGTTTCAGCAGGAGCTGCAGTGATGCTCCGTACATGTTCCAAAGCGAAGACAATGGGCTTCATTAGAGCTGTATGCTTTTCACGCATGATTGCTATTTTCTCCTCTCTATTAAAATAAAAACCAACAAAATTTCCTCTTAACTCCATAAAACCAAGTTACTTTATAAACAGAGCATTAAAGCAAGACTGCAAATGGGACCTTTAAGAATTCAGAAATTATTACAGCTCCAGAATGAGGTCTTCAAGGATGACATTATTAAAAGGAAAAGTATTTCATTCCATATTGAATGCATGTTTCTCTGATCCACACTTTTTCTTTTTTAAGCAGAAACATTTGAACTAGGTTCTTCACCTCTGGAAACCTTGAGGAGAAGCTCAGAGCTCAAACCACTCTATGAAGTGATTTCCTTTTATTAAAGGGCTCTTTACTACTACTTTCTGAGGATGTACCACACTACAAAGAAGTGCAAGAGAAAGATTCAGATCATGCTGTTCTCCAGTTCAATGTCAGCCCTTACTATAGGGTTCAGAGGGATTCCTAAGCTTAGTCAGGTTCCCAGTGAATGACTTTCCTCATCCACAAATTCATTCAGAAGACAACCCAGGTGAGGGAAGAAAGGGAGGTGGGGGGGGGAAGACTCACTGAACAGTGAAAATGAAAAGCAGATTAATATGTTCCATTTACTCCAGATGTATGCATTTACAGTAAACTCCAAAGAGATTACACCCTTCAACATGCTTGCCTTCATTTCAGATGACTTCTAAGACAGACCTTGGAAATGAAGAACTATGGGATCTCATAATCCACAATTTAAAACACTTCAGGTTCTAACACATTATTACTACAGAAATCCCAACATGGATTTATAGGTAGACTGGTAGACCGCTGGTAGACTGTTGCTGTTTCTCATTTGATTAGAGTACTAGCAGTAGCATCAAAATGTTCTTAACATAAGGTCACTGGTGTACAAAGAATAGCTAGGATATTATGAATTCAGGAGCAGCACCATTGTTATCAGTTTGACTGTATGCTTCCCCAAGAATAAAATTCTGTTAAGATTATCATTAATTCAAAAAAGACATACTTCCGTAAAGTGTTGTTGTTTTGCACCCTCTTGACTTCATCTTCCAGCTGTTGAATCCTTCTGAGGACGTACATGTGCTGCTGCAGTAAAACTCCCAACCAAAGTTCATCCCAAAGAACTGTAACTCTGCGCAGCTCAGCCACTAGCATCTGAACCTGCACAAAATAAATCAAGATTCACTTGCTTCTAAGAGTACTAGTATTAAGACTTAGTTTTGTAGACTAGCAACTTGAAAAAGATGATAGCTTAATAGAAAAGATGCACCAAACCTTCAGCAGGTCTACCCATAAGGTATTTATATCACAAAATATTGTATTGGAGTTTAAGAACACATTTGGATTATTTACCTGCAAAACCATTGTTGGATTTGCAGCAGAGAGTTTCTCCACAATTTTGCTGTAACAATCTTGCATCATCGCTTGATCTTCATTCAATCCAACTTTTGTGTCATCTTTACCACTTTCTTGAGAAGCTGGTGGGCTCCCTCCATCACATTCACCACCTAACAGTTCTTCTCCTTGAATATTACCCAACAAAGTAGGGATTGCAGAAGGCAGCTTGTTTCCTAAATTAGAAACAGATATTAAAATACCAGCTACATTGTTCTGGCTTTGAAAGATACAGCACTCAATAAATATTTCATTTAGCACCAGGCCCCCATATTACATTACATACTGGCAAAGTATATGATGATAAAATTGAAGAAAAACTAACTTATTTGCTAACCCAGTAAATCAAATGAAAGGTATCAGTAAGGTCCTGAAATAAAAATATTCTTAAGACAGAAAGTAAGTGACTAAAAAACTACCCAAACACCTCTATCATTTTATCCAGTATACAAAATTATATTAGCTAAGGTGTAGTTGAACGTTTATTTTTTAACTCCATACCTGAAGTCTGTGATTCACTGCTAAGTGAAATGGTACCCACTATGGCAGGATATAGTATGAGATGAGGAGAATCTTGAGCCACTCGACACAGTAAATTGCAAATGCTCTGACGAACATACACTTCTGGGTGATTCAGGCGGGAGAAAAGCTGAGGTATAATACCTTCATACAAAGGAAAAGAAAATGTGCCCATTTATTTAATTTCACTTCAAGTTATGATGAATTTTATTTCATTTTACTTTTAAAAGCATGCTGGTTTTGTATTGGGAGAACACACATGTTTAGTTTCCTAATAAAAACTTCTTTTAAATAACTGTCTTTTGCAGTACAGGCAATAGCTTATTTTATCTTATCATATGCAATATATAAATCCTTCAGTCAAGCACTAGGAACTGAGTTCTGCACATTTTATCTTTTATATCATTTTTCAAAAATAAGGAGAGTCACATTAGTAGTTCTTGAAGTTAGCAGGATGTTTCAAAGGAAAGTACAGTTTTGCAATAGTTGGTCGCCTTTTCCACTGCCTTCAATGCTTCCACTCAACTGAGCAACCAGAACCAACAGTATACTGACAGAACTACTTCAGAGACAGATGCAAGCCCCCATGCAACCCCCTCTGAACTGCATTTCAAACTGTAGCTAGGAAAAAAACAAAACAAAACACCAAAGCAAAACAACAACAACAAAAAAACAACACAAACAAAAATCAAGCCACCTCATCCCCCCCCCCCCCTTTTTTTTTAGGGGGTAATATAATGTAAAACTTCAAAAACTACATCTCCTTTCTCCTTTCCAAGCCTTAAGGTGGGAGAGAAAATAAGAATCTATGCTACTTAACTATTCTAAGATCAGAATGCATGGCAGACTTGAACACCTTTAAAGTATTCAGTAAAAGACAGTCTCATTCTATCATGCTTAAATAAAGATTTTATTCAAGTGCAACGAATACCTTTCACTTGTATTTAAATAAATGTGTCAAAATTAATTTTAACAGCTACATAACATATACTTACCTCTCCATGGAGCAGTAGGTGTAGTTTCCAGCCCATGTTCTAGATACTGCCTAAGTTCTCCAGCATGTTTGACAAGCAATCGTAACAGTCTCAGGGTTGCCATCACAATAACATCATCAGTGCTTTGCTCAGAATTATTTCTTAAATGCAGCCTTGGATCATCTTCATCAAGTGGAACCTTGAAACAAATACATACTCCTCTAAGCTAAGCATATAGAGTCCACCACTTAATTCTAAGTTTGTAACTGGATTTCCTCATCAGCAGAAACACTAACCTGACCAGCATTGAGTTTAAGGAAAGTAAAGTATGCACTGCAGGAGAGTTTATAGAGACTGAAGATTCTGTCTACAACTTTCCTCCATACTTTAATTAACCCTTCTGTTGCATTTTCATCAAGCTCTGAAAGCCAGGGACAACTTGTTAATAATTGACGCCATATAACATCCACCATGTCATCTTCTTCATTGTCTTCATTTTCAGTGATTTGTAGAGTCATATCTTCATCCTAAATGCAAATAAAGGGAAAACAGATTTAAGTCCTCCAACCATTTCTATAAGCAGTGTTGGTTCATAAGCCACTTTTTATTCAGGCAATTCATGAAACTGCATTACTTGCTCATACAAGCATAGTCCATAGAACAGAAGTGTTACCACTTAGCTAACACATGGCTTCTTGGAGAACTCTTGTACTGTCTGAATTTTAACTTTAAAACATTTACAAGAGTTAATATGAATCAAGAGTAGAGGAAAAATAAGGTTCACACTGAAGTGAAGCAAATTTACACTTACCTGAATCCCAGCTGGACGACACACTGCCTGCCCAAGGATCCCATAAATTTTCTCCTTATCTTCCTCTGCAATGTTGTCTGGAAGCAAGTTCTGAACCTCAGATTTTTCCCGGGGCAGCAGACGAACACCTTCTCCCTGACTGTAACATTAAATGAATTATGAATCTCCGATCTATTAGTATTCATACAGCTACCAAACCCATTAAGCTTTATTACATAAAACTTCTTAAAGGAAGAGATCTTCATCCTTATCTCAGAATTAAACTTGCTTGTTTCTACAGAGGGCAAGTTTTGAAGAGAAAATTCACTTCTCTGCTCACATATGACTTCAGACCACAAAGAACAGTAATCATAAATACAAAGCTAGGGTTTACCTTCAGAAAACTAATTGTGCTCTATAAATTTAAACATTAGGAAGAATTTACCTGGCATTATCAACTACTTTCCGGCCCCATCTATAAGCCCAACTAGCCAGGGCTGCCCAAGATTTGGCTACTTCAGGTGCCTGTACTGAAGACAAGTGATAGAGCTGTCCCAAGATGAAGTCAGGCTCTCCAACTCCAATGTTTACTGTCATGGAAGAAATAAAGCAGTGTATATTATGACATAAAACCTACTTCTGATTTCCTTGACATAGAAAGTAACACCAAAATATGTTGTTTGGGTTTTTTTCAGTCAAGTTAAAACGTAAGAGTGTAAAATTTTCCACATCTTGTGGCAACAGCAGAAGTGTATGAATTAAGTATACATTAGAGGTCACGAGAAAAGCTAAACTGCTTTTCACAATTATCAGGGCCTTCAAAATATAAATCCTGTCGATGCTTATTCTGAAAGATCTCATTCAAACTTCAGCAAATACAGGTCCTGAAAGCAGACAAAAGCATGACAAAAATTTATTTATTTTGAGGAGAATATAAGTTTCTTATTCAGACTATCACCATGTGAATGACAGATATGAAATAAATATGAAACATGAATATTAAAGTGTTTGGGGTTTTTAACTGTGTATATTCACCTGTTGCACAAAACACAGTTTATACGTGTATTAGGAAAAAAGATACGAGTGATGGAACAGAGCCTTCATCCATATCAGCTGGTGTTATCCCTCTGGAATTAATCAGTAACTAATTTAACCAAAAAAAAAAAAAAAAAAAAGAGTAAGAAGAAAGTCTACCTGTAGATTCACTTTCAATCCTAGGATATTCTTCTTCTAGTGTGTTAACAGCTTGGAGATCAATCAAATTATAGATGTTTTTAGACAAGGTAGACAGACCAGTGTGGCTCTGCTGCTGTCGAGCTCTATATACTTGTTTCAGCTGTCCTGAAATTTCTTTCCATTCTGCTTGAATCCATTTAGCCAATGTAAGAATAGATTTAGCTACTGCATATTCAGCTTTGGCAGATTTGCAAAAGGATATGGCACAAGAACTCAGCATTTCCATGGCATGTGTTGACTGACCTGCATATCATGAAAAACGTATCTTCAGTAGAGTGTTAATTTTATTCAAAATACTACTTCTGAAATTCAGTATATTCAGACACAGCTTCTAACAAAGTAGTTTTACAAAGAAAATTCTCTTTTGAAGTTAAAAATGACAAGACAGACTTGTGAAAACACTTGCAGAATGAAAAAGCAGTTAACAGGATGAAATCAGCTCCTAATGATACCTTCCTATTATGATTTCAAGGTTAGAGGATTTAGCCTGGTTATAAAGACAAGAAGCTCAAGTATCTGCAGCGTAATTAGTAAATGCTCACCTGCTGTGTATAACAATTTTGTTTTCTCAATCTCAAGTTCAGGACCCCATTTTTCATCTATCTGACCCGGTGCAGACAATTTTTTGAAGTGCTGGACTAAGTCTTGTGCAGTAGTGGTTTTTCCTAGCTGAACTTCACTGCACTGGGCAAGCAGTCGTGTAGCCAGGGCAATATTTCCTCGCTTCCTTGCAAATTTCGCTGCTGTTAAGCCCAGCTCCATTAGATGGCTTTTAATTGGGACTGTTGGCTCTAAAGAAGAAAGCAAGACATTGTAAACAAAAATTACTGAACAAAAATTAATTGCACCTGGGTTACACAGGAAGTTTCTGTACAACGTATTTTCTCTATACAGACATCAGTGAAAAATTGCTCAGCTCTTTTTTATTTCCTAACACCACCTTCAGAAATTTGGAGTACTTAATTTCTGTCTATATATTTATATGTGTTTATAGGCCCCATCTGAAATAACAAACATACAAAAAATAAATATATACCTATGATTATCTGTGGGGTAAAAGAATATTTGTTACTATAAGCAGACTTCACTAAGAAATCTACCTGTCCTGTAATAGAAATACAATTTCTATTTCTCCCATTACCACTCATCATACAGCACATTTACATGGCTTTCCTGACTGTTTTGAACCATTATTGATAGCTCTAAAGTGTTCAAAAGTGAAAGCATTTAAAGTATGAGATGAGCAAGTAAAGTGCAATTAGAGGAGTGCAGAACCACTAAGGATTTCAGAATTCTTAACACATTCTATTTACAGTAGTAACAGAGACCCCCCCTAGCTGTAAAACAAAACACCTAAATAACCAAAACTTGGCTTTAGAAAAGTAATCCATCTGTACAATAGAAAAAGATCCATCTGCTGCTTTCAGAAGACTTGAGTTCAAATTCTGCATTTACCTTCCTTAACACTAAAATGAGAACTTATATACCTTTAAGTTTTTCCATCAGTTGATTCTGGTAGACCGTGTACCTCAGTGCATGCATCCATGGCCTTACATCATGCTGTTTGCATGACCTCAAAGCATCATTGAAGAGAGGTATAAGACAGTCCTGAAAGACACAGAAGTTGCAGAGTTGTCATGAGACATCTTTAATAAATTCTATTTTCATTTACTAAAACCAAAGACCATTTTAGTGCAGAGTAAACATTCTTATGCACATTAGTAGCCATTCTATCAACTAAGAAAACAAATACATTTTATTGAACTCTAGAAAGACATGCTTGATTTTGAGAGGACAACACTAAGCGTTCAAAAACAAGCAGAACGGATTTCTAAACGATGTGATTAGAAATTAGAACTAAATAATTCATACTGGTTGAAGTCTCACAGTGAGCTTAATTGCCGAAGTGACTGGTTTTTGATAGATAATTTTAAATTCTTTTTCAAGTAAATTATGTGTGTGTGTTGTAGGGGTGTTACAATTTATTTGGAGAAGAAATATCAACACTTCTCTAAAGAGTAGCTACCAATAAAACTTTAAAAACACTAAGTGCAATTGAAAGAGATTGTATATTTACAAAACTATAGAAAGAAGTCCAATTCAAATGTAAATAAAAAACTGGGTCAAGGTGCATTAGAAAACTAAATGAGGTCTTTATAAGTATGATTAACTGTAAATGGTCAAAACAATTAATGTATGTTCTAAATTCAATACTTGGTGACGTGACATGGAGAAAGAAGTTACTTCACTTTAGGCTTTAAGCACACAAATATACCTCTGATGTCAGCCTGTTGGATACAGTGTTTTCCAGAGCAGAAGAACAATACAACTGAAGAGTGCTCAACACTGGTAAAGACTGAGACACAGTGAGTGTGGAAAGTCTTAAAGGTCCAATAGCGATTCTTGATGTTTGCTTTAAGTATTTAATAACATTTCTGAAACGAAAGAACCAGTCATTTTGTTAACTTGACATTAAAAGTAAATGGTAATATAAAAATTACCAAAGAAAAAGTAAATTCAGCATCTTGAAAAAGACGATAGGAAAATCTTGCAGTATCATGCACAAGTTACAATATAATATTTTATTATTAAGCTGACAACCAGCAGCACTTTACCAAGTCAAAAAACTACATAACCTCCAAGCTAAACATCATTTTATTTTTCCTTTGTAAGCTCCTAACTCAACAGCTACAACTGGTAGCAAACCCCCATACATGCTGAAGTATAAAGCAGACTATGCTTCTCACAACGTTATGTTTAACAAACTAGAACATATTTTCACAGTATATTACATTGATTCATAGCATATTTCAACTTACTCAGATATTGACTGCCACTTTTGCTCCTGCTCTATGTGGTTTACAGCTGTTGCCAGACATACTGAACTTCTCAAAAGCTGTACTTCAACTGCTTTTTGAAGTTCTCTTGGATCAGGACTTAGCATATTAGGAAGGAGCTTCTTCATGTCTACATAGAGATTAAACAATTGAAACCAACTAGAACTGCCAAATTTTATCAAGTATCACCATCTGAGAACACATTTTTAAGAGCAAGGAAGTTTGGGGAAAAAAACCTTATTAAAATACATATATATTAAATATATATGTACGTATTATTAGAAAGACATGATAGATTACTCAAACACATTAACTCCAGACATCAACATTCATAACCACTGCCAATCATTTGAAGCTCAATTCATAATGGTTATGGTCAGCCCACTGAACACACCAGACTGCATTCAGAAGTTTCAGTCTATCATTCAGAGAGACAGACAGATGAAGAATTATTTATTTTTATAATTGTCGTAATGTCAACTTATACATTTATACCTATTTTTTCTTTGGATCCCCCTGCAAGTAGGTTGATATTTTCTCCTGGCAATAATTCTAGTTGTTCAGTGCATTCAGTAAGTTGTCCAGACTCAAAGCTGCTCAAAGACCTGCAATTCAATGTTTATAGTTTTATTTTCACTGTTCTTACTTCATTCCAGTTGGTAAATCTCTTATACAACAAAAAAGAAAGTCTCAAGCCTAACTCAAAATCCTACAAAAGCACTTATGATTAATTCTAAACAAAAATCCCAGTTTTCACATCGATCAATGAAAGGCAACAGTGCTGCACCAAATGGATAAATTTAGTATTAAAAGTGAAAGAAAACACCTCTCCAAGCATGAAGCTTTTCATAATTCCATCACACTATATCTAATACTCTTCTACCATAGTCAGGCAGAAAAAGGTTGACAAAAACAAAAGAAAATACCAAACATTCCCCCACTACATGCACAGAAAAGTTTTGGGGCAGAATTCCACGAGGCCACTGTTTCAGCTCTTCAGTTTACATGAGACCAAAACTGCAGAAATACCAGAATGTTGTGCAGGTCATAAGCCATACAAATTTGCATAACCTAACAGCCCAAGATAGCAAATTTAAATTTTTGTTCCTCGTCGTTCTACATTAGGAAGTAATTCAGGCATTCTAAACGTTTACAGAACTACACAAAAAAAAAAAGGGATTGAAAGGGCAAGAAGTTTGATGGCTCAGAATACAGAAGACTCTAAATTTCAATATTCTTGTTATTATCCACTGACAAAGGAATTACCCAAAACATTCAGCATGTGAAAACTCCCTTTTCTGCTGAATTATTTTGATCCCCATTACTACAGAGAGTCTCTTCTCAGCCTGCTCAGGAGCAGTAGAGTCAAAGTGCTGTGCATTCTCAGGAGCTCTTCACAAGATTTTATATATATATA
>JANHGN010010518.1:0-10309 GCA_024605025.1 Megaceryle maxima | reverse complement strand
GCCTGTCAGAAAGATGGGGACAGACTTTTTAGCAGGGCCTGTTGTGACAGGACAAGGGGTGATGGTTTTAAACTGAAAGAGGGAATTTAGACTAAAGAGAAAGAAGACACTTTTTACTGTGAGGGTGGTGAGACCCTGGCCCAGGCTGTCAAGAGAGGTGGTCACTGCCCCATCCCTGGAAACATTCCAGGTGAGGTTGGTCAGGGCTCTGATCAACCTGCTCTAGTTGCAGATGTCCCTGCTCCCTGCAGTTGGGTTGGACTGGATGACCTTGAAAGGTCCCATCCAAACCACCTCATTCTGTGATTCGAGGACTATAACTACTCCATGACATTTAACATGCTGCAGTTACTACAAAGAGAATCCAAACAGACAGACTGCACAAAACCCAACCATTAATTCTGTGTTTAACTGATACCACTGAATAGCCAGCAAAAGAGTAAGGAAAAGTAGGCAACTTGAAACGGCAAATGAAGATTGAGAGTCTCAGTTCCTCACTGAAGCTGGTGAAAAGCAGCAATTGAAGAGTATGCAGTGAGAGTTGAGAATGATTTGTGATTGATTTCTACCCCTATCTCCCTTCAGATGAGTCTTGCAGTTGAATCCCCAGCCCTGTGGCTACACCTACTGACTGCAGAGAGTAGTGCAGGGTTACCAGAGAGCGCAGAGCTGCTCACATCCCTTTCCTACCCCAAATTGACTTGCCCAAGGTATTACCCACCAGCTACTCCAATTCCTCTGTGTATTCTGGAAGCATCTTTCAGACCTGACCCCATCTGAGGAGCTTTAACCTCCTCCTGTGTGGCATTCCTAACCCTGGCATTACTTCATCTTCCCCCCCAACAACTTCCTGTGCCTGCAGGTGACCTTTCTTAGAAGGAACTTATGAAAAATAAGTATTGAAAAACAAGAAAAAAAAAAAACATGACTTTTTTTATGTTTACCTTGGTAGGTCTTGTTTTAAAAATATACAGTGTGGTAAGAGAGAGTTAAAAAAAAATCATTATTTATATCAGAATTCACTTGTTCATTTTAAATACATTATGGCAAACTTTAAAATAATAGAAAAAATAATATAAATTCTGACCAGTTCTAGTGAGCCAAGAGATGCTACTTTGTTATCTCCAGAAGAAACAGCAAAAACAGGAAACAAATTTAACAGGGAAAAACTGTTAAATTCAAGCAATCAGTGTGACAGCTGTACAGCTTTAAATAAATACATTCCATTATATAGAACTAATACAATAAATAGCTACCTTCATTTTCAGGCAGATTTGGAGATTTAGAGAATATTTCTAAGCATGTGAATCAGTTTATTATTTAGGGTGAAAAGGAAAAAAAAAGGTTGGTTTTGTTTGTTTTGGGGGTTTTTTTGTTTGTGGGGTTTTTTTTGGGTTTTGGTGGGGTTTTTTTGTGGTTTTGTTTGTTTGGTTGGTTTTTGTGGTTTTTTGTTTGTTTGTTTGGGTTTTTTTTTAATCTACAAATAAAATCCAGGCCACTCTGAGATGTCCCAATTCAAAATGGAGCTTGCAATATAGGAGATATTTGGGTATCTAAAGATGCTCAATTTGCTCATCTTCTTTCCAAAGCCCCTGAGGTACCAATCAAAAATTTTAGATGGCATCCTTGAAAATCTGACAAGCAGCAGGGACAAAAAAAAAAAAAAAAAGAATCCATTAAATAGCTATTCCTTTAGTTTAATAAGTCAAAGCACTTTAAATACAAAATACTGTTAATAAATTTATGTTTCTCTTGTATTTCAAGATTAAAAAATTGCTTTATTTAACAAGACAACTTCAACTACCTCTTTATCATTCTATTTATTTATTATTCTATACCAACTGAATTCCAAGCTCTCTCCAATTGCTACTTTGCTTACTTCCACTCCACAGAACTTCCTGGGAAATGGATTAGTTGATCTCACAAGGGCCTCTGCAGACTCTTTTATAATCTTTGCTGTCCAGTAATAGTGATAAAATTGAAAGGTGAATGGTAACAGGATTTAAGTTGATTAAATAAAAGCCCTAGTGTATTATTCAGCACTGTATTACCAAATCATGACCAACCAATCCTTTCTCTCCATTGTTTCTATGCTGGGACAGAGGTAGTGCCTTATTTTGTACAGAAGACCCAGCACATTGTCCCTGTTCATGAAAAAACAGATCAAATCCAGATTTTGACTAAAGATGACTATACAAGATGGAAGACATAAGAACAAAGAGCTTCCAGGCACCTTTGAGAAATGACACACTTACCATGTGTCCATTCTGGATGAGGTTTCCTGCTACTAAGTAGGTGACATGAAGCTGAGCTCCTGAATTCTCTTTTCGTTTCCTCTCTACGTAATCATAGAGCATCCTGCACAAAAGAAACCAGACTTAATCACCTAGAAAGGAAGAGCCTGTCACCACCCCTTCCGCGAAGCTTACATGAGAAAAAAAAAAAAAAAACAACAAAAAAAGTAAAGCCAGCCTAACATGGAACCATTTCCCAGAAGCATGGTTATTTTAACCAGGATTACATTCATCTTACTGAGGCACATTCCTCCTCTGCCACTTAGGAGCATCTCTGTCCAACAGCTACATAAACCAAAGGGGAAGCAAACAGAGGCTCCCAAAGCTTTAACAGCTGATTGCAGATGTTCTCACATCCTCTGGGATGCTTGTTCCAAAGTTTCCCCTCAAGAAAGGCTGTTATAACCCAGCATTCAGCAGCACTTGACAGAGGAACTGGTGGGTTTTGGTGTGTAATCACATTGCCAGGTGGATACACACAATCCCAGTTACAGCCACTGAGCAGGAACAGGAAGAAAGCACACAATTAACGACGAGGAGATTTTGCTGAGACTCAAAACTCCTGCTTATACCACTGATTTATGATGAGTGTCACACGTAACTGAGTGGAGAAACCCCACACTCCATGAGGATGATATCTGGTAAAAATACTTGAAGAACCTCATTGCTACAGAGGTAGAAAGCAGTGACCACAGTGCCACAGCCAGTGCAATCCCTAAATGAATTCATTTGTGTTATCAGGCACTTCTCTGGCTGCTAGGAGAGAGTTTTAAGCACAGAGATGCCACAGGAATCCTCCATCTCCAGGTTGCTTTCAAGGATATGAGAAGGTGCCTTCACTTCACCTGGGCCATCATCTTCACAGCAAAAAGCAATCCTGGAGAGCTCATTCATTGCTTTATAGAGTATTTTAAAGGTTACAGTAATTTTTATTCCTCAAAATGCATCAAGATGAGGTTACACATTTGGAAAAGCAAAAGCATTTTGACAGCACAGCTTATTCCCAAGTCTTCACACATCCACCTGTGCCCACCAAGCCCATCAAGCAAGTATTTATAATGGGTGACATGCTGCACAGACAGGTGGTCAGAGCAGGGGAACATCTGCCACACACATGAGCTGCAGCCACCATCACTGCTTCTCTGCCTTTTCCTCACTCCTCCCAGCAACATCCAAGATAACACACAGCATCCTGAACTGGGTGTATTGGGTTTTTATGGCAAGGTTTTGGCAGTGGTGGAGCTACACAGGTGGCTTCTGTGAGAAGCTGCTGGAAGCTTTCCCATGTCCAATGGAGCTAACACAACCAGCTCCAAGATGGACCCGCTGCTAGCCAAGGCCGAGCCCATCAGTGACAGTGGTAGTACCTCTGGGATAATGTATTACAGAAGGAAGGGACAAGGAACTACTGGAGAGAGTCCAGCAGAGGCTACAAAGATGCTGAGGGGACTGGAACTTCTCTGTGCTGAGGAAAGGTTGAAAGCCCTGGGGCTATTTAGCCCAGAGAAGAGAAGACTGAGAGGGGATATGATCAATGCTGGTCAATAGCTAAAGGGTGGGGGTCAAGAAGACGGGGCCAGACTCTTGTTGGCAGTGCCCAGCAACAGGACAAACAGCAACAGGCACAAACTGGAACCCAGGAGGTTCTAGCCGAAAAGGAGGAAACAATTCTTTGCTGTGAGGGTGCCAGAGCCTGGCCCAGGCTGCCCAGAGAGGTTGTGGAGTCTCCTTCTCTGAAGAGATTCCAAGCCTGCCTGGACAATGCGATCCTGGGCAACCTGCTCTGGAAGACACTGCTGGAGCAGAGGGCTTCGACCAGATATCTCCAGAGGTCCCTGCCAGTGTCCACCACGCTGGTATTCTGTGACTTGCAGCCCCGTGGGGAACCCAGGCTGAAACAGCCTGCTCCTGAAGAACTGACCCTGTGGAAGGTACCCATGCTGAAGCAGTTCATGAAGAACTGCAGCCTGTGGGAAGGACTCAAAATAGAGTTCAGAGAGGACTGTGTCCTTTGGGAGGGACCCCACACTGGAGCAGGCGAAGAGTGTGAGGAGGAAGGAGGGGTGGAGACAATGTGTGATGAACTGATCACAACCCAATTCCCCGTCCCCCTGCACTGCTGGGAGAAGGAGGTACAGAAACCAGGAGTGAAGCTGAGCCTATGAAGAAGGGAGAGGTGGGGGGAAGGTGTTTTCAAAGTATAGTTTTATTTGTCATCATCCTACTCTGATTTGATAGGTAATTAATTTTTCCCCAAGCTGAGTCTGTTTTGTCCATGTTGGCAATTGGCAAGTGCTCTCTCCCTGTCCTTCTCTTGACCCACAAGCCTTTCATTATATTTTCTCTCTCCTGTCTAGCTGATGAGGGGAGTGATAGAGTGGCTTTGGTGGGCACCTGGCATCCAGTTGGGGCAAACCCACCCCAGTGGGATAGGTGGTGACAGGATGAAAGAGGCTACATACATTTCTATAGTAGTAGAACACTAAAAGACCTATTCTAACAGAACTATTGATGATCTAAAGCAGCATAACATGTCCAGCTCCCATAAAAGTCAAAGCAAGACCTGCCTACAGGAGGAGTAAGGCATGTGCAGTAATGTAACCAACTGTACATGTGAAGACACAGAGGATTTTTAAATATTTATAGAGAGGTAAGTTTAATACAGTAACCACAGTCACAAAACCAGTAATTAAAAGAGCTTTGTCACAAAACAAGAAGGTGGTGGGATGCACTGACACCTACTGTTTAGCCTGGTTGACATGAACTCCTAGGGTGTAGCTCAGCCATCTGTAGGTTACCTGTATAAGAAAACAAACAAACAAACCAGTAAAAAAAACACTCTTGATTTGTTAAACTGCCTTTCTTTGCTCATTTCAGGGGTAGATCTTGAGCTCCCCCACTCCAAGGAACCCACAGCAAAACCTATTTTACATGAGAGCACATGGACACTTGTGCTTTAATGAGTTGATTGAATCCCTAAGACCTAAACCAACTACCCTAAAAGGTGTGGTTTTCTTAAAATCATTTTGGTTGGAAGAGACTTTTAAGATCATCGAGTCCAACTGTTAACCCATCACTGCCAGGTCACCACTAAACCATGTCCCTCAGCAACGCATCTCCATGGCTTTGAAACCCCTCCAGGGATGGGGACTCCACCACTGCCCTGGGCAGGTGTTTTGTGAACACCTTGAAACACCATCACAGAAACAACAGCACTTCGAAACACCCTCACTGCTTCAGTTCACAGTGGAGAGAAAAATATTAAACAGCACCATTTTTAACTGTGAGAAAGCTCCTGATGCTCTCCCAAACAACTACTGAGTGATTCTTGGATTTCTGCCACCCAAATGCAGGGATCTCCAGCTTCATCACAAATTCAACAGCACCGCAGGCAAATTTCAGGAGACTACACCTCTAAACCCATCCCTGCCACTAATTTCCTGTATTACCCAGGCAAAGCATGTCTTTTATACTTCTTTCTCCTCCTGCTCTGCCTTTTTAAAGTAATCCTGAGGCATGGGCCTCTCCCATCTCAAATACAACAATGAAATCAACAATTAAGTTGTTATTTGTCTAGCAGTTCACTGAAATAAATTATAACACAGGCAGCTTATGTTAATTCAGCTGCTTTAATAAAGATGTGACAACTTTAATGTATCATTTTATAGGCAATAAAAAAATAACAAAAAAAAAATTTGCTTTGAAAGACACACACACTTTTTTTTTTTTCCTCTGTATCGTCCTTAAAATCATCAAGGCTTCAAGAGGCTACAGGCAATTAATAGTAACATTACTTTAAAAGTGAAATAGTAGTCCAGATGACCTCAACTTTTCATGAAAAAAACCCCACACCATTTCATACACTTCTGTTGTTTATACTTTGAGCTAAACCACTGCTGTCACTACAGTGCCTTTTTTGGAGAGAAGCCAGCTCACCTGGTTAGGGAGTGTAAGAAGTTGGGGGAGAGCTGCTTTTCCTGTGATATACATGATGTCCTTACCAATTCTCTTCAGTGACATTAAAATAACATAAAGTCAAAGGGGGAAAAGAGACACCTGACAAGAAAGGCACCTTGTGTCCACCTGGACAGAAAGCCCCTATTAACTCTAGAGTGTGACCTGTGGGAAAGCAAGCACTGCAAACACACTCAGGCACTGCATGTACACCCCTAAAGGTGACTAAAACTTGAGTTGTGGAGGCTTCACTCTTCTGCACCCACCAAGAGGAGGCTGGGCACCCACCCATGGTGTGCAGGTGGGTGCAATGGGGAGAAGAACACAGCCCCGGCCTCATCTTTCAACTGCCAACCACAAGCAGCTGCTCCCGGTGCGTTTGGGCCGTTTGAACCGAGACGGGGGGTGGGGGGGAAGGTAAGGGCTGAACTGGTGTCACTTCAGGCACTGATATGATAGGCCCTGACACTGCAACCCACACACCGAGTATCTAGCACCCACAGAACCAGGTTTGGGCCCCAGCCTGAAAGGGGACGTCCAAACGTACAGACTGACCCTCCCACAACGGCAGCCACGCTGGGAGGTTGGGGAAAGAAAGAGGCGGGTGGGCGTCCGCACTGGTGCCCCAAGTGCTGACATGATGCCAGGCCTGGCACTGCAGCCCCGTCGTTTCCAGCACCCCCCGAGCCAAGCTTAGAGCCCAGCCTAACGGGGTCCCCCCCCCCCCAACGGCAGCCGCGCTAAGGGTGAGAGTAGTATTGGGGTTGTCGCTCTCTCCTGAGGGGGGGTTCACGCCATGGCGGCGGCCTCTCCCCCCGCCGGCGGAACTCACAATGCGGTTCTGATCGGTGACGAATTCGTCGATATTCTCGAGGTAAAGCTCGTCCTCCATGGCGGAGCTGGGCGGATAAGGCCGGGCCGCGTAAGGCCGCAGGCGGGCGGGTTCCCGCGCAGCTCAGGGCCGCGGCCGCCCGCTCGCCGCCATGGAAACGCGGCTGGAGATGATGGCGGCCGCACCGGGACAGAAAGGTTCGCGCTGGGCGCGGCGGCGCCCTGGAGTCCCTGTGTCCGCCCGCCCTATTCCGGCTAAGCTAAGCCCCGCCCCCGACGCCTTCCATAGGTCCCAACGCCGTCCCTTGGCATGTCCTGACAGACCCGTGTGTCCCCTCACAGACCCACGTCCCCTCACATGTCCCCACCATGTCCTTTTGTTGGGGATTTGTCACCCAGTGAGCAACGTGTCCAGTTCTCACACCCTCAGGAGAGACATTGCCTATTTATTGCAAGGCTGGGTGCTTGGTGGTTTACCATAGATTGAGCACACCAAATGGGACCCTCTGTGCTATATTTATACATAAAACTTACAAAGTTAGTAATTTCCATGCTCATCCTCTTTACGATGTTTGGTTAGCAATTTATGTACAATTAAAATCCTGCTTACTCCACACTTCCACTACAATGCATGCTTAGGGGAAGGGTCTTCACCAGGGCAAGGGTCTTTTTGATCTATGGGTGTGATTTTTAGTATTATAATGAAGGTAGTTCAGCTAAGGATACGTGGGCCTTGATTTCTCCTGCCAAGTTGGCAATGTACAGTTGAAGAGTCTTACTCAAGGTCTGTTTGATCCGGGATGTCCCTGTTAGAGGATACTAACTAAATGTTAGTTCTTCTGATTAGGAGTGTAACACCCTGCCCTGTAACAATGGTTGCTATGTTTCAGTCTTCAACACTCACACATCCCCTCACTGCTCCCCCTCATGTCCCCATACTGTTCCCTCGCACAATCACAGCCCTGTGCCATCGATGCCCTTGCATGTCCGTACGCTGTACTCTCAGTCTCAAGGCCCAACAGTGTCCCCTCAGGGCCCGGTGTCCCCATGCCATCTCCTCACAGATCCCCACACCATCCCTTCACATGTCCCCAAGCTGTCTCCTCACAGACCCATTTCCCGACACCATCCCCTCACTGCCCCCTCAAACATCCCCACACTGGTCCCTCACATGTCCCCACACCAACCCCACTCTGTCCCTTGACACAGCCCCAGGCTGTCCCCTCACAGATCCATGTCCCTTCACTGTTCCCTCACATGTACCCATGCTGTCTCCTCACAGACCTATGTCCCCACACCAACTCATCACACATCCTCACACCATCCCCTCCATCCTTCTCCTCCTCCTCACCTCCATTGTCCCAGCCATGGGCTGACCCAGCACTGCGTCCCTGACATCCAGGGCAGGGTGAACTGTGGCATGGAGCAGGGAAGGATAAACTACCCACTTGGGAATCACTGATTTTCCCCTTTTATTATTACCTTTTTTTTTCCAGCCCTTCCTGATCCTTGCTGGAATGGCAGAGGTAAACCAGACATTGGAATCCTGCTGCTCTCTCTCCCAGATAAATGCTGGTGTTGCTAAAAGGCAGGGTGAGGTGCTATTTAAAATTGTTCTTATTCTCATTTAAACTGTCCCCAGATTTCAACTGGTGACCACTCCCAGCACTTCTCACAGTACCTGCTAAATCCCAGAATCCCAGCATGGTGGGGGTTGTAAGGGACCTCTGGACATCATTGTGTCCAACCCCCTTCTCCAGCAGGGCCACCCACAGTAGGTTGCCCAGGATCACATTGTCCAGACGGGTTTGGAATCTCTCCAGAGAAGGAGACTCCACAACCTCTCTGGGGAGCCTGGCCCAGGCTCTGGCACCCTCACCTCAAAGAAGTTTCTCCTGTACAGATGGAACCTCCTGGTTTCCAGTTTGTGCCTGTTGCTCCTTGTCCTATTGCTGGGCACCACTGAGAAGAGGCTGGATAAAATTCAGAACTTTAAAATATCCAGTATTTGGCATCCAGGATGTCTGTACGACTACTGAAAGCTGAGGAAGAAAATAGATGGTCACAACTCTACCCATCCCATTTGCATCCCATTTTCAACACAACTTCACAGTAAGCTGAGGGCTTCATTGACATATCTACATTGTTTTCTAAATACTGATCTGTGATCAAGTTAATTTAAAATCTGGAAAAATCTGTGAGGTAGTTTTGAAAGTTTTTGTTTTGTTTTGTTTTGTTTTTTCCATTTAGTGCAGATTATCTTACCTTTTAGTGCTCATGTTTCTTATGTACCTGTCCTGGCTGGCTTGTGGCATGAGACTGTCTGGATCTGAGAGATTGCTGCTGCTGGGAAAGGGACATCTGGCATCTTCCATCTTCCCTGAACCTCATTGACTCAAATCCCTCATTCTCCAGCACATTTATCATCATGTTTTAGCTCAATGAATTGGGTTGGGTTTTGGTTTTTTTTCTTTTTCATATACCATTTACTTAGGTCAGCCTACAAAATGAGCCTAAGATTTAAATGGCTGTGAGTAGTCTAGAACATATCAAACAAGTCCACATCTCTCTGCCTTCAGTAGGGAAACATGGCAGGGACTTGTTCCCCTGATGCTGCCTGCAGGTGACTTGCTTCATTTTACTGACAGTTAGGTAAAAGCCACACAAAAGACATAAATCCTTAGTGTCTAACTCCACCACGATGTGTTTCTGCAGGAGACGACTGATGCGTGTTTCCTCTGCTCTCGGTGTTTTCAGGGGGGCCACAATGCTGATCTGAAAAGTGTGATTTTAAGTTTAGAAGTGATTTCCTCTGACCATGAGATCACTGAAACATGATGTTTATGAGCACTAGATGTTTTCCTGATTTTAGATATTGTCTCTAGGAGGACTGGCTTCTGGAAGTTGAGAGGTCACAATGGAGCACAGTGGCTTGTGGGACTGAACCACTTGTCAGGAGAATTTCAAATTAAATTTGAGTGTGTGAGATGAATGTGTACCTGTATTGGTCCTGAGAGGATAAGTAGAGAGACAGACTCTGCTAGTTTGCAAAGATCACAAAATTAGAATCATAGAATCATGGAATGGTTTGGGCTGGAAGTGACCTTGCAACAGATCCTGATGGTCTGTAGTGCATGTTATTTACTTCTGCACGTGTCCTGGTTCGAGTGAGAACAGAACTAACTCTGTTCAGTGATTTTACTTTTCAGCTCAGTTCTTCTAACTAACTG
>JANHGN010010517.1:10525-32397 GCA_024605025.1 Megaceryle maxima | reverse complement strand
ATGAGCGCACTGCCGGCTCATGTTGAGCTTCTCATCTATCAACACTCCCAAATCCTTCTCTTCAGGGCTACTCTCAAACCACTCTGTGCCCAGTCTGTATTTGTGTCGAGGATTGGCCTGACCCAGGTGAAGGGCCTTGCATTTTGACTGAGATAAATAGATAGATAGATATGTGTGTATAGTGTAATCTTTACAGTGAAAACGAAAAGGGTTTTTTAAAAACCCCTTTCCTGAAGGCTAGAGTTTTATGAGAATACTGTGAACCCACTGAGAATACTGCCAGAACTCAGGGGAAACAGCAGATTACTAGATAGGAGTTATGGATTTGTGTATCTTATTCCCAGAGAGTTTTCCAAAGACCTGCTCCACTGGCATAGCAATTTGTAATAGCAGTGCTGAAATCTGTAGGGCATGCATCCACATGGTGTATGTGGAGCAAAAGTTAATCCTATGTAGTGTACATTTGTATGGTACATATATATGTTTAGTATGGTACATTTAGCAAAATACACAGTGAAACATAGAATCATAGAATCAGTTGGGTTGGAAGGGACCTTTAAATATAATCTAGTCCAACATCCCATGTGTAGGGACATCTTTCACGAGATCAGGTTGCTCAAAGCCCCATCTAAACCTGACTTTGAAGATTTCCAATGATGGGGCATCCACAATTTCTCCGAGCAACCTGTTCCCATGGCTCACAACCCTCATTGCAAAAAATTCTTCCTTCCAGTCTAAACCTACCCTTTTTCAGTTAAAAACTGAAGGCCTTAGTAAAAATGTCTCCACCTTTATTATAGGACCTCTTTATATATTGAAAGGCTGCAATAAGGTCTTCCATGAGCCTTCTCTTTTCCAGGCTGAACAACCCTGACTCTTTCAGCCTTTCTTCACAAGGAGAGGTGTTCCAGACTTCTGATCATCTTCAAGGCCCTCTTCTGGACCCACTCCAACAGGCCCATGTCTTTCTTGTGCTGAGGACTCCAGAGCCGAACACAGTAGGAGTAGGGAGTCTCATGAGAGTGGAGTAGAGGAACAGAATCACCTCTCTTGACCTGCTGGACACACTTCTGTTTATGCAGACCAAGATATGGTTGGCTTTCTGGGTTGTGAGTGCACACTTCCAGCTCATGTCCAATCCACCAGTATTCCCAAATCCTCTGCAGGACTGCTCTCAATCCCACTCAGTCTGTATCAATACTGGGCTTTTCCCCAACTCAGTTGTGGGACTTTGCACTTGGCCTTCTAGAACTTCATGAAGTTCACACAGTCAAGACAGTCAGGGTCACTCTGGATGGCATCCCTTCCCTCAAGTGAACTAACTGCACTGCTCAGTTTGGTGTCATCTGCAAACCTGGTGAGGGTGCACTCAATCCACTGTCTATGTCATTGATGAAGATATTAAATAGTATTGGTCCCAAAACAGAGCCTTGAGGGACACCACTCATTACTGGTTTTCACTTGGACATTGAGCCCCTTATCCTTGCTTTGAGGCTCAGGGACTTCCAAGATATGGGAAGAGAGATTACCATTGAAAACTGAGGCAAAAAAAAAAATTACTGAGTGCCTCAGTCTTCTCCATGTCATTTGTCATCAACTCTCCCGTCTTATTAATAGGGGAGTTGTTGGTGGTGTATATTTTCCTTAATCCTCCCTTTCTGTTCAACATACCTGTAGAAGACATTTTTATTATTATTCACATCCCTCACCAAATACAGCTCCAACCATGCCTTACCATGCCAATCTTCTGCCTTCCTTGCCTGATTTCTTACACAAGGCAATCACGAGCTCTTGTACTCTTAAGAATAATGTCCTTAAAGAGCTGCCAGCTCTGTTCAGCTTCTTTGTTCCTGAAGGGAATTTCCAAGGGGGTCCCATCCACTAATTTCTTAAACAACTTGAAGTTACTCCTAAAATTCAGCATCCCGACTCTTCTTTTCATCTGCTCATATCCCTCAAGCTTGTGAATCCCACCAGAACATGATCATTGCACTCCAGGCTGCCACAAATCTTGACATCTCTAATTAGTTTATCCATGCTGGTAAACAACAGATCTAGTAACACTTATTTCCTGGTTGGGCTACTTGTCACCTAGATTAAGAAATTATCCTCCATGCACTCCAATAGTCTCCTGGACAGTTTACAGGTCACTGTGGTGCTTTTCCAGCAGATGTTAAGGTGATTGAAGTCCCCTGGCAGGATCAGAGACTGGGAGAATGATGCTTCCTGTAGTTCAAGTAACAGTGTTTCATCAACCGGGTTCCCTTGATTGGGCAGCCTTTAGTGAACACCAATCATGAGATTTCTTTTGTTGGCTTTGCTCCTAATTTTTATCCACAAACCTTCAACATGTTCACTGCTGCTTTTCTAAGATAGTTCTGTGCTGTCAATCCTTTTTTTATTTTTTAGATTTTTTTTTTTTTTTTACATAGAGAGCAACACTCTCCGCTTCCTTGCCTGTCCCTTCTGAACAGTTTCTAGCTGTCAGCTGCAGCCCTCCAGTCATGCAATTCATCCCACCACATTTCAGTGATAGTGATTAGACTGTAGGTTTCTAGCTGCACAGTGGCTTCCAGCTTCTCCCTCTTTGAAACTCTAGTGTGTCTTTGAAAATAACAACCACAAAGACCAAAACAACTGAAATAGTGATAAGAAGTTCCTATAGCGGAAGTGGATGGATTTTTTGATCAAATGATTCAAAATTTGGCAAGCTGCTGACAGCTTATTGTGGAGTCTGAAAGTCCAGAGAACCTGGAGAAACAGGTTGGGTAAGCAGCCCAAGAGACAGACATCCTGGCATAGCTGGGAACCAGGAGGGTTTCCTTTGGAAGCCTGCCATGTTTATTTTGATGGATTCAGCGTAATCATGCTCTTCTGCAGAATACTTTAACAAATTATCCATTTTCCCAGAATGAAAAATACCATGTTGAAAAATTCCATCAGAATGTCTCCTGTGTGATTTAGGCACTGTAAAAACCTTTCCCAAGCATGTCTTGTTTCTCCTGTTTGCAAATAAGGATTCATCAGCACATAATGAATGCTGAAAAACCCTTAGAAGTTCTCAACCTTTCAGATAAATACTCAAGTATATGTTGACTTCTTCAGTTCTTTAGGACAAAAAAAAAAAAAAAAGCTTCAGTGTTCTTTATCTAGGGATTTTTATAAAGCTGCACCTTGTGAAAGAATATTATTTCATACGATAGTCTCGTATTTCTATCTCCATTTTTGATTTAAACTTTATTCAGTTCTTACTCATTCTTACAACATCACATGCTTTGTACCTCAGAGCAATCTTCTGAGGGTGAGAGCATGCACTGCAAAACAAGAAAGAAGATCATGATTTGTTAGGTAATATTTTTGGCTTAGATCTTGAGACTATTAGACCTGTAGATAGAGAAAAAGGAGATGAGTCCAACACAGACTCCTGTAACCCATACCCACCTCAGGATGTATAATTTTCATTATTTTGTGTGATAAGGAGATGGAAAGTCAAAGAAATTTGCAATAGCAATGCCTCATGTGATTGCAGAATCAGAAAACAACATAGAACCTAACAAGAGGAGGTGAATAGGTCACCAGTTTTCCCCGGGGATGGGGTTTTCAAGTGGCACTCAAATTCAGGTACAAGTTGTGTCATGCCTTGGGCCACAGGCCCTCTGGTATCTGTAGATCTGGTATCTTTTCTGGTTCCTGCATTAAGGCCATTTGCCAAACTGAATTACAACATCTCAGACTACCACTTCACAAAGAAACCAAAAAGCAGAGTGAGAGCACACAGGTTGTAGCACCAGTACACGACAGTCTGTACTGTTTCATTGTCAGCAGGCTAACTAGGCAATGATTTGACACAGTTTGGGGCATAGTGTGGGCCAGTGACTGTTACCAAAAGGCAATATGGATTAAGCTACCCTTTTTTAGTTGTGGAAGAGTTCAGCAGTATAAGCATAGGTATATATATATATATACACACACTATACAGCTATATTTGGTCATAAGCATGTGTCTTGCAACCTCATTAACCTGGGATATTTTTGCTTCACGAAGTTCCATCACTTCAGTGAAGCATCACTTGAGATATTTATTCTTGCTGGTGGTTTTCTGATTTTGGTACATTAAGGAGTGTTTTTCGTTGTCCATTTTCTTTAATAACACACGTTAAGTGCTAACATTCTCTGTACAAACTGTGATGTGCCACTTGCCCTTATGTACCAAAAACTAGGCACTGACCCGTTTTAATTACATGAGGGATGTAGCCTCAGAGGCTGGTGTCTTTAATGCATTTAAGCTTCCTTATCACAGCATGTTACCCTTAAAGTCTCTACTTGATGAAGATGATCGCTGGAGCAGGGGCAATCAGGGAAAATGCCAAAGGGAAGGTTTCAAATGCTTTTTTTGCAGAGAATGGTGTGAATACTTTTTAAGGGGTAGATAAATAGCAAGAGGCCCAAGTATACACGAGAGCAGGCAAAAGCTTTGTAATCTGGTAGTTTTCACTTGGACTTTGTCTTCATTTGCTAGCTAACTTCAGACAGACCTTCCTTTTTCTGCCTATCAGCAACATGTAAATAAATCTCCCAGTGCATTCTATAAATAGACACAATTCCTTCATTACAAATGATCTTTCAACTCTCAGCTTAGTTACACAGAACATGAATAGTTACACAGCTTAGTTACACAGAACATGAACCGTATCCAGGTGGAGGTCATAGGGTGTACCATCTTGTGAGAGTCCATCTAAGCATGCATGCAGCATAAATGTTCTCTTTTTTTTTTTTCTTGCAGTGCTATAGCAAATTGCTATAAAGCATCAGGTATGCCCAAGAGGCTATGGTCCAGCAGTGCCAGACTTGTGATACTACAGAAATGTGGTGATATCGGGGCTAATGTAAGGCTGTTTTGAGCATGACAGAGGACAGAAGTTCTTTCTGTGCATGCCACCTCCCCGTAGACTGCTATGCCCCTTTTTACTAAAGGTATAGATGTGGTCTTCACTCTCAGGAGACCAAGGCAAAACAGTAGTTGATGGGACATTTGAGGGAATCCTGCCAAGTTGTACAAGTGAAGAAAAGTGCCAACACTCCCGATTAGCTTTTCCTGACTTGTGTTGGACTTGGAAAAGATAAGGCTGTGGGAGGTACTGCCTCATTAGCCTGAATTTTGGGTAAAGTGTACTCATATCAATGGGGCATTGTTAGTAACATCCTGAAGGAACAGCTTAGGGATGGAGGTTTATTGCCCATCTTCTGTGATAACATAGATCCTATTACACCCCCAAAGGATAGTTTGCTTTTAAAGTCTGAATTATGAAGTATTAAAGATACAGAGAAGATTTATTTCAGAAGACTGCATTTTCTGGAGCAGTTTCAGGACCAGCCAATTTTTTGGGGTCCTGCTTGCAGGAAGTTGACCTAATGACAGTAGCTGAGGTAGCCAAGCTATAATATAAATGTAGAGTGTAATCATGTTGCTTGCCTGAAAGGTATATCCAGTAAAATACTTTGTATAGTGAGGAGTTAGTCTCATACATCTTTCATACACCCTAGACTGCAAAGTCTGCCTCTGGCAATGAAGTTCTGATCTTCAGTCCTGAAGAATGGAAAAGTCAAAAAAAGTGGATCTCCAGTGCTTCCTGCACTACAATGTTCCTGCTGTGATTACTATGTTTCCTCTGATTCCCTAAGCATGCTTTTGAACTTTCTGCTCATTTCAGAAACTAGTAGACAACAATTTCTGGAGCAGAAGGTTGCAGCTTTCCTTCACCCAAGATGCTGCAGGGCTGACTGATGGTCATGCAGCTACTGGAGAGGAAAGAAGCCCAGCAATGCGCATCAGATTTCAAAGGGGAGCATTGGCTGGTCTCCGTGGTCTGGACCTGGACTGCACACTTTGTGAGAAATCCCTTCAGTACTTGGTTACGGCATTCAACAAGACCACCTAAATGGTCATGGTGACATCATGGTGACACTGACATTTTTAGCTGTTTAATTAACAGAGCCTTGGAGAGTTCTTGCATTGTAAGAGCTGTGAAATTAGTGCTGTAATACATTTTGATTTGGTTACATAGACTGACCTGGGAATACAGGATTTATGAGATAATTTTCTAGTGCTAATGGGCTTTGGAAATATAACTTCTGGGTGGTGGGAGGTATAATCTGACAGTCTAGCAGTCATAACAAGGATACAAGAGTATCCTACATAATTTCTTCTGAAGGAACCAACTAACATAACCTCTAAAAGACAATGCAGAAGTAGTGGGGCCTAGCATACCTTTGGAAGATACAGAGGACAGGATAGACATTTAACATCTTGTAGACCAGGCTACCCTCTACATGCTTACAAACATTAAGATCCAATTTTCAATATCACTGTGTGTGAAGAGGATAATATTCTTTCTTTTCACAGTCTTTCATCAGTCAGTTCCTATGCAAACTATGTCTCATGTAGTCTGTGTAGGTGGTGGGACGTGGTGTCTTTATTACATGTATGCTGAAAGGGAGGTATCTTTTCGTTCTGTGAACTAATATAATTATGACAATGATTAATGATGGAATTCATCCAGAAATGTCACCACAAAGACCTTAATATTCTCAGCACTGGCACAGAGAATCAGTGATGTTGTTCTTCCAATCCTTAAGCAAAAATTGTTTTCTCCAGTTTATGGATGCATTTTTCTAGTCAATTATTTTGTACTTAGAATCATTAGGGTTGGAAAGGACTTCTAGGATCATCAAGTCCAACCTTCACCCTGACACCTCTCTATCCATTAGACCATAGCCTCAAGTGCTATGTCTACTTGGTTTTTAAACACCTCCAGGGATGATGACTCCACCACCTCCCTGAGCAGCCTGTTCCAGTGCCTAACCACTCTCTCAGTGAAGAATTTCTTCCTAATATCTACTCTAAACCTCCCCTGACACAACTTGAGGCCATTTCCTCTTGTTCTATCATTAGTAATTTGGGAGAAGAGACCAACACCAGCCTTGCTACAACCTCCTTTCAGGTAGTTGTAGAGAGCAGCAAGGTCTCCTCTCAGTCTCGCTTCTCTAGACTAAACAACCCCAGTTCCCTCAGCCTCTCCTCATAGGGCATGCTTTCCAAGCCCCTCACCATCTTCACTGCCCTTCTTGGGACCCTTTCCAGCACTTCAGTGTCCTTCTTGTGCTGTGGTGCCCAAAACTGGACACAGTACTCAAGGTGCAGTCTCATGGGTGGCGAGTGCAGGGGCACGATCACCTCCCTACTCCTGCTGGTCACACAATTTCAGATCCAGGCCAGGATGCTGTTGGTCTTCTTGGCCACCTGGGCACACTGCTGGCTCATGTTCACCTGGCTGTCCACCAGCAACTCCATGTCTCTTTCTGACAGGCAGGTTTCCAGCCACTCCTCCCCAATCCTGTAGTGTTGCCTGGGATTGTTGTAACTGAAGTGCATGACCCGGCACTTGGCCTTGTTAAACCTCATCCCATTGGCCTCAGCCCATCGCTCCAGCCTGTCCTAATCCCTCTGCAGACCCTTCCTACCCTCAAGCAGATGGACACTCCCACTTAATTTTGTGTCATCTGAAAATTTACTGAGGGCGCATTTGATCCCCTCATCCAGGTCATTGATAAAGATATTAAACAAGACTGGTCCCAAAACTGAGCCCTGAGGGACACCGCTTGTGACTTGTTGTCAACTGGACTTAACTCCATTTACCACCAAATAAATAAATAAATAAATAACATTTAAAAACTTTTCTTGCCCTCGCTGTAGGAGGTGAGAAACACCTCCTCAGCAGTGCCCCCCACTGCAGGCTCCCCCCCTGCCGTCACCATTGCCAGCACCACCACTTCATCCATATAAACTTGCTTACTAATTTAAATGCATAATAGGCAGAGTTTCAATAACTAACTTGTGCACTCTTATTCACACAAGTCGGGTAGGATAACATTTCCCTGCAGAAGGTATGTAAGAATTCAATAAAATATGTGTAACACAATTGTATCAGTCAAATACACACAATTATTGAGGTATTCAAATGCATGGTCATTTCACGTATTTATCTTTTCATTAAAAAGAAAACAAAACAAAACAAAAAGAACTCCAACATTATTGGTTTTATGCAGAGGAGATACATTCATTCTCATCCTTTTAAATTAATATTCACCATCCTTAAATGTAAATTAATAATTTACAACTCTATAATTATATTCAAATTACTGAGGGAAGTGGAGCAATAGCTCTCTTTTTCTTACAGTTCTTTTTAATGGAGTCTGTAGCTGTTATAATCATAACATATGTTACACTTTAATTATCACTATATTCCAATATCCCTGCCTAAATTTACAAAAATCTTGAAATAGAAATAATGGGGTGTGAATTTCCCCATTCATTTCAGTTGTTCATCGAGTAAAATGCCAGTTTAAATTTAGCTTTAAAAATTAGTACTGACAATTATGGGAAGGACTTATTTTACAGTTTCTTCTAAAGTAAAACTAATTTCAGGAGATCTTTGTGATGAAAATGAAGAACCACGCTAAGTATGTAGATTTGTATATTAAGGCCTTTAAGAACATCTTACGGCATCTGTTGGGGAGATCACAACTGGTTTTATTGCATCCATTGAGCTTGAAGACAGTCCCGGCTCTCATCAGTTTGGGAAATACTATGTCAGGTAATGTGTAAAAGATCATGAGACATTGAAAAAAGATAGTTTTTAAATATGTAAGGTAGCTAAAATCTCCATCGGTAGCTGTAAATTCAGGCAGTGATGCATTGAACTGTACACATAAACAAAGATAAATTTTCTTCTCTCTATATCCATAGATTTCCTTCTCCTTTGCAAACAAGTGCTGTAGACCCAGATTTAATTAAAACAGTGATTAAAGTAGCTGAAACTGCACACTCAAGCATAAGCAATAGCACACTCCTTAACAGCAGAACTGAATGTCTGTCATATTTTTGTAAACCTGATGTTTTCCCTAAGAAGGAGGAAAGACAGTGTTTCATCTTGAAACATGGACTGGCTGAAAACATTATGTCCCAGGTCCAAGGAGAGAGTGAGTAGATATTTCTAAAAGCTGTGCTTATGGAGTACATGCCTGTTTGTTGTTTTTTTTTTTCAAGAAATATAGTATTTTACTCATTCTTGAGCATGCTGTTGCCAATGTGCAAAACCAGGGCTGGTATTTTGTGCAAGGTTGTGCTGTGAGTTTGACTGATTGGTATTTGCAATGCCAGTTTTTTGTTTGTTTGTTTGTTTGTTTGTTTTTTAATGTTTCTTGTATGTGTGCTAATGGTTGTCTCCAAGCTACACCATTTGCTTAATTGAAATCCTGTCTTGGTGCAGAAATGAGACACACTGTATTTGTGAGTCTCTTTTGTACCACTTGTGGCACTAGGAACTGTGTCACTAATTGCAGAGGAAAAGGAATTGGGACCTGTAGAACAATGTACATTTTATTGAAAACTAAATAATGTCCCCTAAAAAGGCAAAATAACTTTTCTCTTACTTTTTTTCATTACTTCCCTGTTTCTTTTGCCTTTGTCACCAGCTTTTATCCTCTTTATTTTCATAATCATGAGAAGTCAAATTAATCTCAGGTATAAAACCAGCTTTGAATTTCTTTGACTGTACTCACTCTTTATACTCCAAGCCCAGAAATGAGAGTCAGAGACTAGATAGATTTTACCAGTTGAGATATTGGGTGGCTCATTAGTTTGTCAGATCCATCTCCCATTCTGACTCAGATGTCCACATATAAAGACACATCTACTTGTATGGTGGCAAGTATCCATTCCTTCATGAGTCACTTTCTTTTTGTATTAGGTATATTACAGGTCATATTATTTTTTTTTTTTCCAGTAAAAATAATTTACTCTCTCTGTAAGTAACTGTAATCAAATCCTGAGAGAATAAGAGGGAAAGGACCCAGGAGAAGAGGTTAAAAAGCAATCCTTCACTCAGAGAAGTAAAGCAATAAAAATAGGGTGCACAGGTGGCAAAACTGTGGAGGCAAAAGGAGAGAAAGACAAATTGATCTCCAGAGTATGAAACTACAGTTGAATGAAAGTAGTTTCAAAGTGGCTGAACAATAGCGAGGGTGAAGTTAAAACAATGAAATGGTAAATCCACATGGCTGAACTACAAGACCACAGTTAAGGGTCAATGGAAACAAATGATAAGCAGAAAAACCAAAACACACAAAACATTCCTATCTATAAAGTGGAACAAGCGGTCAGGATAACGACGTTCTTTTCAAATTTTTGAAGGAAGGAAAATGGCAACAGAAGTAGTGAAGGGACCAATTTTAGAAACTGAGAGTGGAAATGAAAAGCTTCTATTCATCAGTTTCTCTTTCTGTCTAATAATTGAAAAGTTTTGCTATGCTAAGTATAAACCAGGCAATAGAAATTTACCTCCAAATAAGAGCAAATATAATTTATTTTACTTTGTATGTATTTGCATTTTATATGTGGCATATGATGGCTTTATCTTAAATAATAATCTGTCTCTGTAGAATCACTATAATTTTTATTCTTAATAGCCAGGTATGTTGCAATGCAGTATCTTGGCTGAGAGGTTGCAACTCTGTGCACCATTGCTCTAGCAGAGGTGGAATAAAATCTGAGAAGTCCCAACCTTGTACTGACAACAGAGTCTTGTACTGACAATAGAGCACAGGTATTCTCCTTGTTTCTGGAGCAGGGCAATTTGGTTCACAATCTTGCTGTCCTTAGCATATTTTGGTATACATGGTAGTAACAAAACATAGGATTGTGACATCCAGGTCACTCAGCCGTCCTCATTCACAGAGCAGAAAAATCTCTTTGCACTGGAAAGCAGCAAAAACATCCAGCAAAAAAATTCAGCTTCAAATTCATCTGCCTGGATTTCAGAGTCTTTGATGATGTGTTTGCCTAAATTCCCATTATAGTCACTGGAGCCTGCTCAGCTCACCATGTGCATTTATTTTGGGAAGAGCTGAACAGCTGTCTAGACTCTAAGCTTAGCTGCCTAAGATCTTGATTGACTATAACAGAAGTTCAGACACCTTTCTGATGTATGGACACCTTTGTGTAGGAGTCTGAATCTGAAAGCTAACATCCTGCCCTCCAGGCGAAGTACTCCAGGCAGAGCACTGGGGAATACTCTGGCAGAAGGCTGAGTGGACACACAGCGTGCCTGGCAGGTTGGGCTTCAGTTGCCACCCAACCTCTTCTGCCACCGTCCAGCACTGGGATGTTGCGAGGGCCCCACCAGCAGTCAGCAGGCTGATGAATTTGGTGGAGTTCATTCTTGTGCTGGGATCAAGTATATCAGGTACCTTTGTGTAATGAAGAACTCAGCAGGTACCATTTTATTCAGGACTGGCAGCTGTGTTCTCTACTGAGGACAAACATACCGACTGAAGCCTCTTGCATGCAAAACATCACACTGTCATTTATCAGGCCTTCATAAATTCTGCTAAAAAAATAAGCAGGGCTACTGGGAAAAAAAAAAAGAAATAAATCATTAGGTGATTTGTTCTTACAAAGACTAAATATAAAATCCATGTTATTTAATGTCCATTTCATTTTAAGTCTGCTGGCATTGCCCCTCCTGTATTTCCTGAATGTGTTCCTACAAACAAGGGCTTACACAGGGAGGTTGAAACTCAGCTGAGAGGGGAGAGTTACTTTTTGTATTTATGATGTATGAGTATTTGCTGATGTGTTTCATAGGACCCCTACTTAAAAGATATTGTCTAGCTTTAAAGTAAAAACAAATATTACAGGCCAAATTCCTGTTTTCATATTAAACTCTTACAAACTAAAAATATTAAAAAAAAAAATAAATTGAGAAATCAAAAGTCTTGGAACTTTCCATGTCAAGCCGATCTGACACAGACCGTACTGACTAGAGAAAAGTTTTTGTGCTTGTGGTTTAAATAGGATGAGGTTAATATTGTCTTCCTAAATGTAATCTCCTTCTACAATGATGGGATATCATGTTTCTATTTTTAATTACAGAGCTGGGTGGGTTGAATCACTGAAATTCAGATTTGAGTTAGGGTGTGGATTTATAGCCCTGCTCCTCCCTGTAAAGGCTGGCACTGCTTGTGTCTGGACTCATCTTTTCAATTAATTTGCAGTAATTAAAGGGTGCCGTGTGGGATGGGGCTAAAGAGAAACACAATTAAAATGTAATGCTTCTCCTTTGGTATCTGCATCTTTATTTGTTTTAAACCATCTTCAGTGCTCTGATGAGTTTAAGTCTTCCTGTATCACATACTGTGGAAGCAGAAATATGTGAGTGAACTGTTGCCAATGGCTCTGAGCAAGCATGGGGCATGTTTCAGATTACACTGTGTTTTCTTGTTCAGATCTGATCCCTTTGCTAGGAGAGGCTGAGAAAGGCAGCTCTAGGGGATTTACTTCTAGCAGCAGCAGCAGCACATGATCCATCAATCGCGTGATTCTCACCACCGAGGACTAATGGGGAGGGTGAAGAAAAAGTAAATGCTGCCTTGGGGAAGCAACAGCATTTTCTTCTGCTTGTGGGCCCCCTTCACCAACCAGACGCTTCATGGCTTCTCCCAGGTTAGAAACCTACTGCTGCCCAAACCGGGATGCAGCTACACAGCTAGTGATGAACTTCCAGCCTGAAGTCTTCTGTGGAGTCTGCATTGGCAGCGCCTCTGTCAGTCTGCTACTGACCATCCTTCAGCTCCTGCCAAAGAAGGGACAGAGCCCACGGAAGATGCCCAAAGCCTCCTCCTCTTCCACCATCCTTCTCCTTATCTCCATCTGTGACATCCTTGGTGGATTAGGTAAGTGCCAGCTTGATGTCCCTTACCCTTGCTGTAGCAGGCTCTTGTTGTTCTGAGGTACCTTAGCCAAATGAAGCTGATGAATGGACAACAGGGGTTTCTGAGGGAAATGTGCTGTATGTATTCACAGGAAGATTTGGACTAAGTGAGATCTGAAAATGGTGGGCCTTTGATGCGGAAAGGTCCTGTTCAATAGTTATATTTTAAAAGCAAAAACTCTTGACAGATCTACACCAAAATCTCTGCTTTAAAACAAATTACAATCCAGAACAGTGGCTGATTCTCATAGTAAGGCATAAAAGTGGAGGCAAGATACAGCACACCTAGGATTATACTTTACACTTCCTATATGTCTTTAAATCCTCTCAGCCCAAGTTTGCTGTCTTGTTCACGTGCCAGCCACTTCTCTGGGAACATCACATCAACAGTGAATGAGTTTGAATTGCAGCTGGACACAGATCATGCCGGACACAGGCTTTTGAAATGAGTGTGCAGCTCCCTTATCGAGGACAACCTGCTGCCCAGGCTCTGGCTGATAGGCTGGAGGAATAAAACAACAAAGAATAAAAGAAAACTCATGAGCCAAAACGAAGCTAATGTGTCTAAATGTGTCCTGCCAGTCTGTGGCATTTACTGCCAAATTACGTATATAAATTACCATGACACATGCTGTGAAAATACAGGATGAGTTTGTTTCTGCAATAACATTTTTTTTTCCCCTCACATTAGGTAACAGAAGAAGTGCTGGTTTGTCAGTCTCTCTCACTGCCTGGGGAGGGAGGAGTATTTCAGGTCTTTTCCCCTTTCATACCTAGCTAGGTTCTCTCACAGTACAAAATAAGTACCAATATTAAAATAAAGAAATAAAGAAATAAAGAAAGAGAGATATGGAAAAGCATGTGTGCATTCACCTGGAAATGGTCCTTTCAATCAGATGAGGCCAGTAATAGATAGTTATTTTTCTCCTTTTCTCTTTCACTGGCAAACTCAAGCTATTTATTAATCACTGTCTTTGAGTTAGACTCACTTTGATGGGTAGGAAACTATTCTCCTTTTGTGGGAAACCTGGTGTATTTGTTCTGCTATAAATTGGTGCTTTTATGCCCATTTCATGCAAACCCAGGAAACCTCACTAACAAACTGTAAGTTCATTTAAACACATGGATATTTTCCCCACCTAATTCCAGAGCCGTGCTTTGTTCAGTCCTGCGACAGAGAGGAAAAGAACTCCTTGCAAAAATGAAAACAGCAAAAAGTGGGATATAACTTTTTTTCTGCAATGAGGGATTATAGAAAAATAATCATCAGCATAGATCCCTTCCAACCTGGTATTCTGTGGTAAAATTTTAAATAGTTAGTTACCATTTTATGTCAATCTGTTAAGTGCTATCCAATTTATTTTAGGGAAGTGCATGACAGTATCTATAAACAAGTGAGATTTTAATCTACATAACATTTCAAGTCCCAGAAGCTTCAGACTCTTGAGGCTATCTTCCCTGAGTGATTACACCAATATTTAAATAGCACAGTTGTTCTTGCTGTGCTTCTCTGCAGCCGTGGCCTTCCTGTGGATGCACAAAATCTGGGCTGAGATGTGAAATATGTGGCCAGGGAGAAGCATGTGATTCAAATCATGCCAGCAGATTCAAAGCATTAATGCTTTTTTTTTGCTTTTTTTTTTTTTTTTTTCTTTAGGTATGATCTTCAGGTCAAGTGTATGGCTAGGCTTCCCAGGCTTCATAGCTAACATTTCTGTGGTGAACGGGACTGATGTGTGGCCGTCTGCTTTCTGCGTGGGGAGCGCGGTAGGTACAGAGATTGTCTCCCCTTCTTCCTGCTCTCGATTCTTAGTCCCTCCACGTGGGGAGTCTGAAAGGCAAACCACTCTGTCCTAAAAGCAGTTCTTGTCTGAGACAGAGACTGGATATGGTGGTTTTAGCCTCTACCACACCCCTGCAAGTGTATTCATGCCTCCCTCTGAAATCCTGGATCAGGGCGGGCAGGGTGCTAGATGCCACATGGTGCAATTAGGATGCAGGGCAGCACGGGTCAGACTGGTTTCAAGTGTTTTGTAGCACTTGCTCATTGCAGGAGTGCAGGGATAGTGGAGGGCACACCTGTGTCCAAGTCAAGGATATGGATCCATAAGAGTATAGACATTCCCAAATGGGCTGTGAAACCACTAGTTTGGTTTGTGCTGGTTCAGCATTGCTAGTGCCCCAGCGGCTCTGTCGCACCCATAGCACGAGGGTATCTGCCCACCTTCTCCAGCAGAAATTACAGCCTGCATGGTGGCAGCAGGGACTGACTGAAACAAGCAACAAATATCAAATTATGCAAATTATCATGCAGCTCAAATTATCTTTTGCAGCATGAGTGTGTGTGTTGTAGGCACAGAGGGACTGCAGGAGAAATATACCCGAAGACACAACACTGCTGGCAGAAGGTCTGTGCCCGTCATGTAGGGTTACAGTTCAGATTGCTGCTTATATGGGCATTCAGTGACCACATCTGGCCAATTCTAATGAAGTATATTCTGTATTAAAATGCAAGAATAAGAAAATGTAAATGCATTCCAAAAGTGCAGATTAAAACTCAGTTTCAAATATTACACTCACAGTATGGAGTCATATAATTTGAGTTTACTGTAGAGGAAAAAAGGCAATGTTTTCTACCAAAAGATGAAGAAAGACAATTAGATCATCACTTTACCCAATTCAGTAGGTACATATGGTGCCCAATTAATTAATGTTTGATCAATAACAGTATTACCTTTACAATTCAAAATTTACAGAGGATATGCTGCATGGAAACAAAATTACTCAGCTCCAGTAGTTTTTCATATAAAACTCTATGTGCCAAATTGAGCTCAATGTACCTTATGTATCTATATAATGACAATTTCAGACATGACAGTATTGTGCCATAGAAGCAAATATCATTTGTATGCAGCTATTGATTCTCAATTCCATCATATATGTTTAAGTTTTGCTTATTAGATGCAAATATTGATTTTTTTTTTTTGAGGAAGAGGAAACCAGCAACTTCGAAATTTTGTAGTCAAAATGTCCTATTCAAAAACCATCTTTCACTGTGTCTCAAATTTCACTTTCTAGCTCTTAACACACACACACACACACACAAGTAGTATTTTTAAAGAATGACAAAGAAAATGCATGCAGACTGTTTTTCATCTGGATCTCAGGTTAGATGGTGAGCAGCACAGCGGTCCACCACAATTTTTATTTTCCCTTTCTTGGGCTACGGAAAAATTCTGTGCTTTGAGTCACTTGCTAAAATTAGATTTAATTATACTGGAATGAAAAAGAACCCTCCTTCCACTCACTTCCCCTGACATATTCTCGTGTGAGTTAATAAAATGTTTCTGATTCTATTTTATTTTTCTTTTAGTACTATTGTTTTATTTCACTTAACCACAAGCCAATCCAGACGCCAAATAGTGAGGCCTTTAGGCACCTCCTTTGAATAACACCTTCTGGTTTGCAGAGGGGTACCTTCTCAGGCACTGTAGCAAGATGTTCATTTTGCTAAAAAATGAGATAGCACCTGAAAATTTTAAGTCCATCTGATTCATTTTTGGAGACAGTCTTGTCCATGTTGTATTTTCTGGGTGGAAAGACCCCCCCAGTTTATTTGTGTGTGTTTATGTATAGTAAGTTGTCCATTTTTCAACTGCAGCAAATAGGTAAAAAATGCAAATGAAGTTACGTGCTGAGTGCATTAGAAGGAAGACTGGAATTTTATTTTCTGGCTCCTGTGCACTAGGAAAATGTCATGGTGTTCAAATTAAATACTGAAAAATTCATGCTGCACATGTCTAGAGGTAGAGTCTACACCTGTGGTGAAAGGAAGTATCTCCCAGCTTGATTTGCCTTCTGGAGGAAGGAATGGTAGATCTGTATTCACTGATGTTTGGCTCAGTAACAAGTATGTAGGTTCTCAGCTGTAAAATGATGCTACTATGGAGCCGTGATAAAGGATAAAAACTGAAAGAGGGCTCGGAGGGGAGGTATTCTGAATATTAAAATAGTTCCAGACTATTACAAAGAGACAGCTCCTTTGAGGAAGAAATTTGGAATTTATAAACAGCGGCAAAGAAAGGTCACATATAGATAGGCTCATGGAAAAATGCATAAAGTCAGCTCACCAACACTGTGGAATTTAACTTGACTTCAACCTGTTTCCTTTGAATTTTTATTGAAGGAATCAGTCAGGGAGTTGAGTATGGATAATTTTTCCAGAGGGTGAGTGATATTTTTGTTAATGACCTTTTCTGCTTAATAACCATTCCCTGAATCAGGTTCTTGTGCTTGGAGAGAATGCCTGTCACATGCAGAACCCACAATGCATAAGCACACTGTGGTGATGACTGACCTCAGTTATATTTTCATGCGTCAGCTACTGGGAAACTACTAAAATTTTAATCTAAAATTAAAACACCCTCACTATAAATTTCTTTGGGCTTCACTCATGACATTGAGGGTTAGGACTGGAGAGGTAAATAACAGGTTTTCTAAACAACAGAATAAGCTGTGAAAGCAAATGCTGTTCAATTTACCTGTGACTTGACCCCGTTAGCTCCAGCAAAGCTGTTCCTGTGATTTTGACTCAGATGCCATACTTCATAATTTTAGCTGGAAAATACACATATTTAAAGAACAAATCACCAGGCTAAAGCTATGAGTCCCTCCCCTGTCCCCAGTGGTACTTGAGAAGCAGCTGTGACATTTGGCATTTTTTTTCCCTGCAGATGTGGATCCAGCTATTATATAGTGCTGGCTTCTGGTGGTTGTTTTGCTACGCCGTTGACTCTTACTTGGTGGTAAGAAGATCAGCTGGACTGAGGTACTAGGGTTAGAGCTCTGAATTTGTTATTTTCCTTCCAGCTCTGTATCTCCATGTTTGTCTGCAGCTCTCTAAGTGCATGTGCAGCTTGTACAAACATCCGATGTTCTCACAGTTACCAGGGAATGATATGGATGAGTGGTGTGCCAAGTGCTTAAATTGTCAGGGCAATGCCCATATATTGCATTGGTTTTGCCCAACTGGAATTTAAATGTAACTGAATTAATTTAACCTTTGGAAAAACAGGGAGCAGATCAGGCTGCATAAACTTCATTGCAGCAAGATACTAATTTTGTCCCTGATTCATGCTTGAAATTGATTCTTGTGGCAAAATAAGCGTCCTGAAAATAAAAAAGTGGGAAGAGGGAAGTACTGAATTCTGCAGGTTTTTTTCTGATTTTCTATTTTAGTCATTATTAAGCTTCCAATCACATTTGTAAAGTTAAAAAAACAATTAAAAAATGGTGTTGCTATACATTTTTATTCAATGCCTGTAACAGAAGAACCTAAACACTTTGGAAAATACAATGCTAAAATGCCAGACAGAAAATATAACATGTTTCTAGATTAGTTGTTCAAAGAACAAAATGACCATTGGTTGCCACTGCTCACCATGGAATTATGTGATTCTCTACCCAGATGATACCGAGCTATCAGGGCCTGGAGACATGGTTCATCTGGCAGATGTTATCAAAGTGGGGATTTTTGAGTTAGCGTCAGCCTGCAGAGAAGAAACTTGATCTTTGTAATGTGCCATAGTTCTAGCTGAAAAAAACCTGAACCTACCTCCTTTCCCCATCCCTGTTAAACAAAAAAATATCGTGTGTATTTGGGCCTGATTATAAGATCAGAGTAAACAGTGAAAGACTTTGGACACATACAGATGAGGACCTCGCTAAGATGGGAGCAGTATTCGACTCTAAAGGTAAACATAATACTCTGCAAATTACAGAAGGATGGTTTATCTGACTGGTACTCTTCTTAAGTTTTAATCCTCTAATTTGCTCTCTGCAGGAAAAATGAAGGGTGTAGGGGTTCCTTCTGGAGGTTTGGGCATAAGAGAAAAGCTTTCCACTCTACAGCATAGAGAACACAGAACTTTTGTGTTCAAGCCTGAACAAATTCTTTGGCTCGTCCTTTTCTTAAGGCAGTCCACCTGCTCACCTTAGTTTAATGTACTGTCAGCATTGTTCTGCACCATTTCACATCTGTAAAGCTCTGCTTCAGTGAAGGTCCTGTTTTTATGTTGCAATGTGGGAAGTGTAAGGTTTAGTATCGTTATGCCTGTCCTATTTGGTGCCTGCAGTACAATTGTGCTGTACCACATGATGACGTGGGGCCTTGCGGTGATGCTCTGCGTGGAGGGAATTGCACTGCTTTACTACCCTTCTCTCTCCAGGTAAGCAGGGCTCTGGGAACAGGCTGGGAAATTGTAGCACTTTGCATGTCTTTAGGTCAGTTTTAGAGACTGACATCCCAATATTGGACTTTTTTGGTGTGTGGAGGGCTCTGAAGAAATATGCCCAGCAATACAGGTGCTTGAGCATTCTGCAGCGAGACTGAGAATGTGATACAGCTTCTGCTATGAGCCCCTGTTCTCTAACTCCTGGTTTCAGCTTTGTGTTTGTCCTTTTAAATTCAAGAAAAATGCACAGATAGTGCAGGTTAATAACTTTGTGTCACATGTGAACTGGTGATGAAGGTCTGTGAATGAAAAGTTTAGCATCTGTTTGCTTAATTTTTTTTTATTTTTTTTTTAAGTTAAAGGAGACATATATAAAATAGGCAGAACTGGCAAATTTTGGGGGAAAGAGAAGTATAAGCTGTTAATGATTTCTTCTCAGCTGTGAAAATGGCTTGGAGCATGCAGTCCCACATTATATCACAACCTATGCCCCACTCCTGCTAGTGCTGGTGGTGAACCCAGTCCTGTTTAGGAGGACAGTATCAGCAGGTATGTTCCTAATGGCCAGCACAAATCATTGTGTATTATTTAGCAACATAACAGTAATGCAAAAAAATCATTCCTGTGTATTCAGTGATGTGGGATAGCTCCTCATTAAATCATCAAGGTGCAGCAAAGTATGGGAGGGAATTGTCTATTGAAATTAAGATACCATCTAGATGGGAAATTTGCCCTAGAGATACACTCTGATGACATACTCAAGCTATGCTGTTGTAAATCTCTACTATGGACTGGTAAATGTGTTTCTATGTTACTAAATTGCTCTCAGTTGAAAGTATTTTAAGCAGTGTATAGTGAGTGGATGCTTAATTCTACCAGGTCTTGGTACCAGCCCAGATTTTTAGGTGTAATATATTCTGGTTTAAGGATAAATCAACTATCAGATTTCACCAATATTAAGTTCTTGGTAGCTTTGGAGCTAAAAAAATAATAAAATATGGTTAGAATTTTGTCACTCCTTATTCTGAGATTATGAAACAAATGGAAATGATGCACAATTCAGGTGGGAACTTGAAGTTCATTTATTTCATTTATTATCCAGTGCTTTGAAGAAATGAGACCGAATAAAGGCACAGATTCAATGTATTCTTTGCATGTAATGTGATCAATTCTACATGTTTGCAGTTCAATTCATACTTATCATCTACACAGTGCAGATATAAAAACTACAATAGTGCTAGATTATATGATCCTGCTCTGGCAGGGGGGTTGGACTCAAAGATCTCCAAGGTCCCTTCCAACCCCTGATGCCATGTGAACAACAGAAGTCTTTGTATTCTCAGTTCAGTCCTTTTTCCCTCTACCCTGCATCCCTCAGTAATACTCCTTTTCAAAGAATATTTATTCCTTTAAAAATTTGCTCTTTTTATAGCAACATACAGACTGAGCATTTTTGTGTTTGTGTATATTTATATTCCATGTGATAGCTGAACAACATGGGGCTTAACTGCCTGTTTTTGCTAACATTACACCTTCGGGCTTCAGAGGTGTAGCCGGGGTCATATCAATTGCATAACAAAATACAGCGTGCATAACAGGATAGAATGTATTCTATTTTAGCCTAAACATCACATAATATCATTACATCACACAATATATAGAAGCTGTAAGCACTAACTTTTATTATAAAAAACAAGTGTGTTGAGCACATTATTTTCTATTATGAGTGGGATCGAGAGAAGAAAAACCAGGGGGATATCATTCACTTTAAGAATCCCTAATGGATGTATGTCTACATTTAGCTCATATCCAGGGCTAAACTGTTGCATTTGCCCTATCACCCAATGACCCCTCTCGAGCAGAGAATAGGAATCAGGAAAAGGAGAGTAGACTTAGAGGCTGAAATGAAGACAACTTTAATAAAACAACAGAAATAATACCAATACTAGTATAAAGTAAAGTTGTACTTGGCCCAGCAAATGTGCAGCAGTCACAAAAAACCCATGAAGTCAGTCCTCAGGAATGGAAGAAGGAAGAGAAGCAGGGTCAGCAGGAACCTCAGTAAGAGCCCAAACAGGTGACCCTCTTCTCAGTAAACTTCACCTTCTCTCTTGAGCATGACATTTATGGGATGGGCTACACCTGTAGCCAGCTCAGGTCAGCTGCTCTGTCTGACTCTAAATTGCTCAGGGCCTCCAGACCATGTGATTCTGTCCCAGTGAAACCAGGACAATGGACTTCTTTTCCTTTAGTGTTAGGCTGTGAGTGAGATTCTTTGATGATGGTCTCTCCAGCTTCTGAAAATTGTTGCTGGAGACAAATCCACCCCTTCCTTTGTTCCCTCTTTACAGACATCTGTCATCTGGATCTTTGTGCCTATAATTAGCAAGGTGCACATATATTAATGAATATAATTGTATACTTTCCAGTTGCCTCCTTACTGAAAGGGAGACAAGGAATTTACACAGAGAATGAAAGACGTCTGGGGACAGAGATCCAGATTCGCTTCTTCAAAATTATGCTGGTATTCATTATTTGGTAAGAGGTGCATTATTTTGTTTTAAGCTGCCTTTTTCCCAGCTGGAAAGGGTCAGTGATGAGAGCAGAGTCTGATGGGTTGCTTCATTTGTTTGTCTTTATGCTCGGAAAGGAAGGTGTGTAACAGAAATAGTTCTAAATGAGTTTACAAAGTAGCTGAATCACTCATGTAGCATCACAAGGCTGCAAGGAAGTGATAAAAATGTTTAACCACCAGGAAAACAATAACCCCAAGAAACAATAGCAAAAAACAACAACAACAACAACAACAA
>JANHGN010010517.1:0-10425 GCA_024605025.1 Megaceryle maxima | reverse complement strand
GATAAAAATGTTTAACCACCAGGAAAACAATAACCCCAAGAAACAATAGCAAAAAACAACAACAACAACAACAACAACAACAAAAAAAAAGGTTGCACATAGACTGTCTGGAATAGCAGCTCCCCAGCATTGTGGGCTGATAGCCTAAAGATTTCGCAGATCCTCTTGGACCAAACACATTGCTGGAAACCCACAATGGACATGCTTCTAAGTCTCTCTTCATGGTCCTGACTATAACTGGTTATATAATGCAGTCATCTCTATGGTCTGCAGATCCCAAGTGTGTGAAACAAGCATGGATATCAACTGGAAATTCAGGATTATATGACAGAAAAGACAGCTCCATGTTTGTGTGTGAAATTTCTGATCATTATTATCTTCTTAATATTCCATCTTCCTCCATGAAAATAGTAATTTGGAGTAGGGCAGGAAAGAGATAGGGAGGAGAGGAGGAAGGGAACAAGGGAAATGGGGAAGGACACACCTCATCCCCAAGTCCCTGTGCCTCTGCTCCAGCAGCACCATTCAGTGTCAAAGGTTATGGAGTTACTAGAACTGGAGGTAGTGTATGCACACAGCAAAACTGAGCTGAAATAGGGCCTGCTTTTGGAGAAAATGTTGGGTTTTTTACTGCAGTGTCACAATTATCACACGGCAATAAAGGCAGTAGAAGGAATGGTGATCCACCCTATAAGGGTCTGTGCAATTGACCTCGCAAGAAGCACTCACTGTTGTAAAGTGTTTACTACCGATGGGGGCTACACAAGCAACGGGAAGGGGAAGGAAATGGTCTTGGAGTAGTGAAATGACTTGTCTAAATTTAACAGTCTGTATAACTACCTGTTTTATATAGAGGTACATTAATGCATGTCAAACTGATTTAGAAGTCTGACCAGGGAGAAAGACTTCCTTTTCATCTTCTGCCTGCCGTGTACTGGAGTGCTCTGGAGGGAAATGATTGTCTTTTCTTGGGGAATAACAGAGATAGCTTAGCTTGGGAAAGAGCTTTCTAGGGCGAAGGGTCAGGTAGCCAGCAGGGCAGAGGGTGAGGGACATCACTGAAGCATCCTGCAGACTGGATTCCTAGAAACTGCTGAAATGATGAGGAGTAGAGATTTAGCCAGGCTCTGAGGGCTGTGGAAAGAAAGAGGCCAGAGGTACCACAGAAGTGTGTTGCAACCTAAGGAATGGTGGCCATCTTGATGATTTGGGAGCAAGCATGAAAGAAAGGACCAATTCCCCAAGGACACAGTGGTGACATTTGTTTATTTCTATTTTGTCTCATTCTAGGATTTCCTATTTAAAAAAAAAATAAAAAAATCATAACTTTAGTTTTGGAATTTGTTATTCTAATAAAACTAAGCTTTAGAGTGTAAAAAAATCTCTCTTAGGTTACAGTAGGGAAAGACTGAGGCAGTCCTATCTCAGAAGCTTAAGAAAGATTCTCTTCCATCCCAGAAGTCAAATATGAGATGAATTAGTTGAAGGTAGCAGGTTGGGGCAACATAGGGTAGGAGAGATGCCTGCGGATTTGAGAGGGGAGAAGGGGTTTTACACTGATAAAAATGTAATTGCGGGAAGAACCCCTTTAGAAAGTATGGTGTGGATGCTGATGGTTTCCTTTCTAAAGCTGCAGTAGAATTATAAAGAAAACACTGGTGTGACTGTTTAGAAGACCTAAGAAACTACAGCCATTTGCTATAACCTTTACTTAGTGTAGAATATCCTCAGGTTTTTTTCACAGATGAAAAATAGATGGGGTTTTTTTGTTATATTGATTTCTTAGTCTAGGCCTGGACTAGTAGGTAAATGGCTGGTTTTTGGTCATAACCTCAGAGACCTACTGGTCCTTTCAGATTGATACTTAATGTTAAAAAAATAATAATCTCACTCTCCTTATTAATAATCCTAATTTCTACAATTTGAAGCTAAAGCATATTTTACGTATACATATATATATATAACTGTCTTGTTCTTCTTTACTCATGTAACAGTTGGTCATCCAATATCATCAACGAGAGCCTTTTGTTCTATCTCGAAATGCAGCCAGATATCAGTGAAGTGCATCTGAAAAACATCAGAAGTGCTGCACTGATCACATGGATTATAATGGTAGGTCACCCATGACATTGCTTAGTCTTAGAAATCACTTATAAAAGACTAGTGGAACAGCACCTGTTTTGTGGGTGGTTTATGATTTGGGGGGCTATAAACACTCTGAAAATAAAGGGGAAAAAAGCAGAAAGAAAGAGGGATGGAGTGTTCGTTGAGATTGCTTTTCACATATAAACTTTGCCAAAACTGTACCAAGGGCCAACTTTTTCTCCCATTTACTGGAAATATGCATTCTCTGTGAATGATTGCTACCCATTTTTAAGGTTCATAACAGACCACTACAATGATTTCTAGTCTAACCTCTGCTAAGCTACAAAGTTTTAGCTCACAATTTCTGAATGTTCCCCAATAAAATAGACATTTTCTGGTAATTCTGTTTGCAATTAGGGTTTTCTTTGTTATTAAGAATAATTGCATGCTCTATCATGACATCTGGATAATTATTTGGGGACAAATACATGAAAAGTATTGAAAGCAATGCACCAAAAAATGGTTGCAAGGTGCTGGTCTCTTCCTATATTCTGCCCTCTTTTCTCCTATTGGAATGTTTCACAAGGGCTTTTTTGGAGGTGCTATTATAGGTTCCTTGTTCAAGAGTTTATTCAGGAGCTACTAAATACTCATAAGGCCTAAGCATGCTTTGTGTAGTTAAGCTCTTGAGCAGTTTTGTATTGAAGGGTTAAGCAATGCGACTGATTTGATACAACCTCCTCCTCTGACGAGGGGTGAAACATATTCATGTGTTGGGGACCTTGCTCTTGCTTACCAAGAGAAGAAGAGATCAGGTCTAGGAACAGAGCTTTTTTTAATTGGCTGTGAAAAGAATTTGCTCTTTTCTCATGAGAAAAAAATGGAAACAGCTAAAGCCATTTACTTGCCAAGCATCCCACAGCGCTAGGGACTGAGACAATTTGAGGGGATTTTTGTGGAAATCCCTTGGGATTTTCTTTTTCAGTGTCTCTCCTCCTTTTTTTCATCTCACTTTGTTGGACATTTTCACTGGATCAGGAATCTGCAGTGATTCCAAACAGACCAATTCCTGCTATTTAAAAAAACTTGACTATGTGTGCTAATGTCCACTCTCCTATATTTGACTTGGCTTCTAGTGAAAAATAGAGTATTTTCTTTTGTGAATAAAAAAGTCTAGACCTTGTAGGGAAAGTTAAAAACACACTGTAAGTTTGACCAGCTACCATTCATGCTAGAAAACCATTTGATGCATAATGTTCACAGGGATGACCTCAGCCTATTGGAACAACAGGTCATGGTATTTCACTCCAATTTGTTTGTGTCTGCAATGGGAACAACATACGTTTTTATTGACAGGCAAATAGCATATTTTGAATTCAGCAGTCGTTTGGCGAAAGGGAAGTTGCCAGAATTGAAAATGGAGCCTTGCTGGTGTAACTCTCCTTGCACTTTCTCTTTCCTAGGGGGTTCTTAATCCTATGCAAGGCTTCCTCTTCACATTAGCTTTCTATGGCTGGACGGGATGGAGAGTGGACCTGAAATGGCGAAAAAGAGAAATACCCTGGGAGTCGATGTCCTCATCGACTGTAGGTGAAAACGCCTATCCCTCACCAGTGAACTACCAAAGCAATATCCACGATTCAAAGAAGGTAACGACAACTGACAGCCAGCAGACGGATGATGCTATAAGCATGTTGTCTGAAGGTAACACTAGCAGTGATGACAGATTAACCAGGAGCTCCCCCATCTACCAAGGCTGGTAGTTTTATAGTCGCAGAGCTGGATCCCATTTCTCATGTTGTCAAGGCTCCTAAAAACCATGTGACTGTGTGAAACCATTGCATACTCTGGAATTTGGTTTGTGCCCGATGGTTTAATGTGTCTTCCTAGAACTTGTGTGAGAGAGAGATTGCGTGAGATCAGAGGTATTATGGTTTATGTCTTCATTTGCCTTGTAGGAGACATTTTAACAGGTATAAAGGCCTGGTCCTTTTTCAGCAAGAGTATATCTCTGCAAAGATCTATGTTACTTATGATTCATTTTCATCCATTTTGGTTTAACCTCTCTTGTAACCTCCATACGGTAGAAGAGTCTTTTGTTTAAATAAATGGACTATTAATATGTTGGGTTTTTAAACGTGTCACCTCGCTTGCTTTACTCAGCATAAAATTCCTCACCAAGAGTTACAGCTCTAGGATTACTACGACACCATTTCCAGCCTTGACACTCTGATAAAATATAAGTGACAGCAAACTTTGACATAAGCACAAATATTTCCTGTTTGTGTAGAATCTCATTGACATAATATCTCTTTTAACTTGTTTATATGAATTTCCAGTTTGGCTTTATCTAGGGAGCTGAAACACTTTAAAAAACCAAAAAAATCAAGCCCAGTCTAGGATCCATAAACACTTCTGGTGCAAGCAAAAATGACCCTTCAAGCTATTCTTTTAGTATGGGTTCAGTTTGATCCTTATATGTACTTATAAGACTGTTAGGGGCAGGTGCATTAAGAGATAACATTTGGCTAAGAGCCCTAGATGATCTGAGCACTCATCAAAAAACAGATTAAGTAGAATCAATAGTCCCTTCTCTGAGGTGTGTTCTATTTTATGTCTTCATCTGCTGAATGATGAGATACTAAATCCATTCTCCTTATCTTCTCTGATACTTACTTCTTTTGGTTCCATGCCCTAAGTACCTATATCCAAACAATTCCCTGGATTGCGGAAGTTAAGCCTGTCTGCCCCAGGCTTTTAGCTTCATATCAAAAGTAGAAGTAGCGTGATTTAAGTCTGGGTGTGTTTACAATATAGTTTGACTGATGGCATGGTGGAAACCTCCCAAGTCCAGGTAACCCCTTTTCCTTTCTTCAGCATGTGGTCATGGCTGGGCATAAAATAAAACCTATTTTTTTTAACCTTGTTCCCATCCACTTTGGCTGAACTTCACTGGCTGCCCACACCTTTCTTTTCCAACCCAGTTCAGTCCCAGCTATTTAAAAATAAAAATTAATATTGTTAAAGACAACTGAAAGGTTAGTGCAATAATAACATGAAGCTTAAGCTGCTGTATTACTCAGGGTAGTCCCAGGATGGTTAGAGATGCAGGATCAGCAACAACTATACAGAAAAATATTGTTTTTCTATTTTAAATAAATTTCCTTCTTGAGCTAAGCATTTGATACAAAGATGGTAAAAAATAGTCAGACAATTATTTAGGCAAATCATTACAGAACTGTGGTTGGTTTGTAGCAAATCATTTACCCTGTACCCCATAGAAACCCTTGTGGTTTTATGGCCTTATATTGCTGTTCTAGTTGGCAGAAACATTGGCAGATCACCATATCTTCTCTTTTCATCACAACCATTTGTTTCCTAGCTAAATATGATGAGAATGCAAAGGGAGTTGGGAGCAGATGATATCAATCCTTTTGAAATACAGATATCATTTTTGGTGCAATACTCATCACAACAAGGTTCAAAAGAGCAGGAAAAAGATGGAGGTGGAATATTGGTAATTTTTTTTCAGATGCTAGAGTGTGGGCCAAGCTACAAAACCCTAAAACCAAATAAACAGGCTCTGGCTTCACGGGACTAATCATGTGACAGAAAAGCACTTAGGAGGTGACAGGCTGTAGCAATAGGCTGTGTAAGAGGACAGAACAGCTAATCCCAACTTCCTTTTGCTGCTCCAGGGCACATGTGGGACAGGGACAGACAGGTTGCCCCAGGCTGTGAGCAGCCCCTCAGCATTGTTGGGCAGCTGCTGGCACTGGAGCACCCCTGTGCTGGGACAGCCTCCTGTAAGGGCCGTGCTTCGCTCCCCTCCTTTTCTCTTTCTTTCAAGGTTGTCATTGGGATGCGTGTGGTATATCTATGTATTAGTAATCTGTTGGCATGTCATCAGGAAAAATTAGAACTCATCTGAGAGCTCAAGAAAGACAACTAACCTCATTCTAATGCACTGAGAAACACACTCTTCACTGCAGAGCAAGCTGACTGCTTTTTAAATTATAAAAGAAGTAGGTGTGAGGAGAGTTTCCTTACCTGCTTTTCCCAGCCTCTGGTAGATGCACATAAGACATTCCTCCACAGCTTAAAAACAGGATGATAATTCACTCTGCTCATGTATAGCCATGACTGCATTTGATTTTTACCCCACACAGACTTTATTCTGGCCTCACCGTTCAACAACTCAGGAAAGTACTATCACCTCCAAGTGTTGCAGGAGATGCCCACCTCTTCCCATCAGGAGTGAGCTTTTGAGGTGCATCTCCCAGTTGCCCCACTGCCTGTGCTTGCTGCATACACTTCATGGGGCAACCTCGTGTTGCTGCAGCTGGCTTCACTTTGAAGGAAACTAAGTGTGTCCTTCAAGGGTCAGCAAGGGCATGCTATGGACACTGTGCTCTGGACAGTCTAGCTGTATCACTGACCTAAATGCTGCCTTCTTAAGTATGCCATCCTTTCTCTGCTGAGAGGAACACTGTGTTCATCAGCACACAGAATAGCATCCTAGTTTTCATTCTGATGATGATTTTTATCTGCATAATCATCATAGTGTGTTAATTCTGGCATCCAGATTGCTTCAAATACACTTATTTTTAGGAGTGTGCTGTCAGGTTGCTCTGGTGAATGTGGGAAGTGCTTGTCTCTGGCCTGAACTTTTTTCTAAGTTCCGAGTTTGTTCTGAGTTCAGTTTTCTAAGTTGTGTTTCAAACATGGCTTGTGCCAACAAGGAGAGATCTTGTTAACACTGCAGTCTATAGATGCAATCAGAGTCTGTGGTCTTCATTTTATGCTGTCTGTGAGAGAGGCTGTCTTCCACAGTCACACAGCTCTTCAGTTCATGAGCAGGAGTGCAGCTGTTTCTCTGGGATAACAAGGTGTGACTCAGGCAGAAGCATCAGGGACCTGGATCAGGTATTGTCTAATGAAATATATGCATCTAAAGAGCTGCTTTGAGAGTACAGTAATTGTCAATTTTAGTTTATTGTATTTTGGGCATATTAGAGCACAACAAAGACTTTCTGAATGTATTGAATGGGGAGAAAAACAGTAAGTATAAAATATTGGTTGAATCCATGCACTGAAAAAAAAAAATTGCTGTAGTGGACTCTCATGAAAAAGAACCTACATGTAAAGGGCAGTGCAGTAGAACAGCCTCTATTTAACACCCTCCTCGCCTCCCAGACAACTTATCAAATCCAACCATATGCACTTAAGTGTTCTCTGTATTCACCAAAACTTATTTTTAGGCCCTCAAAGATAAAACGAAAGCTTTTAGGGAAAGTGTCTTCTCATGTCCTGTAATACTTTCTTAAACAGTCTTGTTAGTGAAGAAGGACATACGGAACTGTATTTGACATTTTACATTTAATTACTGGTTTATTGGCCAGATGTTCAGGCTAATTGCAAAGCTAAGTATAAGTGCTAATAAAATAATAAACTACCTGGATAGGGAGACTTCTTGCATACCAAAGCTCTGCTTTTAAGAGGCCCACCATATGTCTGAATACCAAAGTCCTAAGTACACCTCTCATTAAGTCCTTCCTCTGATCTTGTAGACCAAATACATGGAGAAAGCTAGAAAATGAAATGCTAAATGTGATCCCTTTGATAGCCACATGGTTTAGAGTGCATTCCCAGCAAGCCTACCCTTGCCCCTGTTCGGTGTGTCCAAGTGAGTGGTACAGTGAGGACCTGCTGGGCTGTGAACTTGCATGACTCAATCTGCAGAAAGGACCAGCAGGCACAGAAATGTTGTTGTGTGTGCTGTGTAACTGAAAGTCCTGAGAAGATGTTTTGCACTAGCTGGTATTGTTAGAGCAAGGGTTTACAGGCAGAAGGGATGGGTGATGTTGCTGAAGCCCACTACAACCCGCGGGGCTGTGTGAGTTGGGTCAAATGCAATACAACAGAAATGTTGGTGAGACCTGCAGGTGGCATCCACACATAGAAAAGCCCGTGTTTCTAATTAATATAGAAACACGTAGGTCTTAGAGGTAGAAAGCTCAGCTCTAAATCTCAGTTTGAATGTCTTCAGGATTAGGGAGTTTTAGAGCCCTGGAAATCAGTTCAGGCTTCTTTATGTTTTGCAGGAGTGATTATTTTGTGAAGTTGTTAGGTGATAACAAAAAAACTAAATCTGATGGGCTTCTTTGGTGCCTCATCCATCATGTGTATTGAACAAGTTAGTGTGAGATAAGGCAGATTCAGGCCAATTGTATTTATTGGAGCATTAGTTAATGAGATCACTTATAATGCCATAGACTTGACTGTTGTTAGCTGTATTTATTTCTACAGCACTGTGTGGCTGTGCCTACATTTTTCTAACTTTTTTTTCTTTCAAGTACTTTTTACAAGCAGAGTGAGAAGTAAAAGTGGGATACCATGTTAAAGAACTACTAGCTAAAGGTAGCTGTTGGTTATCTCCATTACAGTAGGTTCCTTTTACACCCAAATGACTATCACACCCTTAGTTTTAGAAAATGCAAGAATATATCTGAGAAGTTGGACTAATATAAAACCAATCCATGAAGCCAGAGCTGGAGCCTGGCTGTGTACAAGCCAGAAACTTCCTGGTGCAGTGAAACTTGACATAAATGTGTCAGACATAGGAACACCAGTTAGTATGGGTGTTCACCCTGAGCATGCTAATTGATGTTAATATGGACTGAGGATAATAAGGGAGAGTTCCCAGCAGGGATTTACCTCTGTAGAGTGAGGAAACAAATACTTCATAGTGGAAGTGTCCCGACTTTTCCCTTCCTCACTCCAAAAAGAATTAACTTCTGATGAAGGTGAAATGAACAATCCCACTGAAATAAAAATACCCTATGATGCTGAGCAAGGAATGTATTCTGGGCAACTTCCAGATAAGATTAGGGTTTTACAGACAGAAATTACTAACCACAGGAAGCTGCAAGAGTCCCTTTAGTCAGGGACTTTTTTAGTCAGCCAAAATTTATTTCAGTCCCTGTGAAGCAGTATGTGATGTGGTGCTGCATTGGAGTGTGGCAGACAGTATATAGTATTTTGCAGTTACTTAGCAGGGATGTAGATTAATAGTCCAAGTGATTGCTTTTCTCTCCAGCAGACACTAGCTCTCCATCCAGCTTGGAGTTTCTCCTACTACTGTATTTTTTAATGGAAAAGCTTCTGTGCAAAGAATGCAGCTTTTACATAAAAAGCTGTTTAAACCAGGGCTGATTTAAATTCATGTTTCCATTTTGTTTCATTAAACAGGGTAAAAACCTGGTGTCAAGACCATGGGAAGGCTCTCTTTTAAAAAGCAATGAAGGATTAAGAAGACCTTCAGTTTTCACAGTGCCGATATGAATCCAGTTTTACCTTAGTGGGGGATCAAAACCTGCTGTCACCTGGTGACACTGTTGGCTTCTCTGAAAAGTCTGTAGTCTTAATTTGGCTCCCAAAATGCAGGTGTCCCTTCTCTGTGAGCTGCCCCAGGGGGTAAGCACTGGAAGTGCCTGGGTCTGATGTCTTATTTCCCATATCATGGTCCTGTGCAATCAGCTCCAAGTGGCCCTGCTGGAGCAGAGAGTTGGACCAGGTGATCTCCAGAAGTCTCTTCCCACCTCAAACAGTCTGTGATTCAAAGCCTCTTATGATCCGGGCTTTCACCCTCACCCCATTAGGTCTTTTGGTCAGGTGTTGGTCACAGACTAATGGATGTTAAAGAAGCTCATGTTATTGTATCTGAGCTGGGAGCATGTGATGAACATTTTCTAGTCTGAGCCTCTTGAAGCATCTGGAGACTGAATTCACTCAGGAAAAGGAGGGTGGCTTGCTGTGCATCACATGATGGCTGTCATCTCTGGAAAGCAAGGGAATTCCACCTGGAGGCATTAATCTTCTGTAGTTAGAAACTACTGTTTCTAACAGCCATGCATGTTAGCGTGTCTCTCTGTAAGGCCTCTGAGTGAAAAATCATCCTCTCATTTACATTTACAAATATGGGCTATGGTATGATCATAATCTGAGTAAGAACTTAGAATAGGTAAGTTTGTCCTGTGAAGCTTGAATAGAAGAAATTGTGTATTCATTGCTTGCCCAAAGGTAAAAATAGTATTCATGTAAAAATAACACTGTCAATTTAAGAAATAATACCAGTCAGTTGAAAAAAAACACCAGCCAGTATGCTGAAAAAGCCCACCAAGTAACTCGTGCCAACTGAATACAATAGGAAGACAGCTGTAAAATCCACCTAAGCATGTGGAACATCTCCCTTATGAGGAAGGGCTGAGGGAGCTGGGTCTCTTTAGCTTGGAGGAGACTGAGGGGTGACCTCATTAATGTTTGTAAATATGTAAAGGG